>JAQISU010000103.1:3065000-3172500 GCA_029339505.1 Unio delphinus
GAAAAATCACTTATTATTGTAACAATGTACACTTAATAGAAAAATCACTTATTATTGTAACAATCTACACTAATAGAAAAATCATTTATTATTGTAACGATGTACACTTAATAGAAAAATCATTTACTAGTGTAACAATCTACACTTAATAGAAAAATCACTTATTATTGTAACAATCTACTCTTAATAGAAAAATCACTTATTATTGTAACAATCTACACTTAATAGAAAAATCACTTATTATTGTAACAATGTACACTTAATAGAAAATCACTTATTATTGTAACAATCTACACTAATAGAAAAATCACTTATTATTGTAACAATCTACATTAATAGAAAAATCACTTATTATTGTAACAATGTACACTTAATAGAAAAATCATTTATTATTGTAACATACTACACTTAATATGAAAATCACTTATTATTGTAACAATCTACACTTAATAGAAAAATCACTTATTATTGTAACAATCTACACAAATAGAAAAATCACTTATTATTGTAACAATCTACACTTAATAGAAAAATCACTTATTATTGTAACAATCTACTCTTAATAGAAAAATTACTTATTATTGTAACAATCTACACAATAGAAAAATCACTTATTATTGTAACATACTACACTGAATGGAAAAACCACTTATTATTGTAACATACTACACTTAATAAAAAAATTGTAAAAGAATAATCTCTAGACCTACTGGATTTAACAGATTAGTCTCCAGGCCGATTGGATTTTAGAAGATTAATTTCCAGACCTATTGGATTGTAAAAGATTAATCTCTAGACCTATTGGATTGTAAAAGATTAATCTCAAGACCTATTGGATTTTAAAAGATTAATCTCTAGACCTACTGGATTTTAAACGATTAATCTCCAGACCTTTTGGATTGTAAAAGATTAATCTCTAGACCTATTGGATTGTAAAAGATTAATCTCTAGACCTATTGAATTTTAAAAGATTAATCTCTAGACATATTGGATTTTAAAAGATTAATTCATTTCTCTGGAAATGTTTAATATGTTCATACATAATTCTTGGACCATGACAGTTTGTCAAACTTTCTTTCGGATTTCTAACACCGGAGTGTTAAATATTGTTTCTACATGGAACTGTTGATAAACACAGTACTGACTATAGCATAGGTCATCGTCATCCATCTTGGATTCTCCATCTAGACTCAAAACAATATATCCAAATAGTAAACGGTCTTTCTGACGTATTTCTAAACTGCAAGCAGTCTTTATTACGCATTTCAAAACATTAAGTAGTCTTTGTTACGTATTTCCAAACAATGAGCAATATTTTATTTCAAAACAGTAAGTAGTCTTTATTACGTATTTCAAAACAGTAAGCAGTCTTTATTACGTATTTCCCAACAGTAAGCAGTTTGTATTACGTATTTCCCAAAAGTAAGTAGTATTTATTACGTATTTCAAAACACTAAGCAGTCTTTATTACGCATTTTAAAACACTAAGCAGTCTTTATTACGTATTTCAATACAGTAAGCAGTTTTTATTACGTATTTCCCAAAAGTAAGTAGTATTTATTAAGTATTTCAAAACACTAAGCAGTCTTTATTACGTACTTCAAAACAGTAAGCAGTTTTTGTTACGTATTTCCCAACAGTAAGCAGTTTTTATTACGTATTTCTCAAAATTAAGTAGTATTTATTACGTATTTCAAAACACTAAGCAGTCTTTATTATGTATTTCAAAACAGCAAGCAGTCTTTATTACGTATTTCCCAAAAGTAAGTAGTATTTATTACGTATTTCAAAACAGTAAGTAGTCTTTATTACGTATTTCAAAGCAGTAAGTAGTTTTTATTACATATTTCAAAACAGTAAGTAATATTTATTACGTATTTCAAAACAGTAAGCAGTCTTTTATTTCCAAACAGTAAGCAGTCTTTATTACGTATTTGCAAACAGTAAGCAGTCTTTATTACGTATTTAAAAACATAAAACATTACCTTTAATTGATTTTTTTCAGATGTATACAACATTTATGAAGAAAGCGAGCAAAATGGTATAAATTCCAAACTAGACGTAAATTATTGCATAAAACACAAAATATAAAGCAGAGAAAAAAAACGATAAAACAAAATCTGAAAGATTGAAATAATTGAACCATGGATGTGCAATCAGGGAAATATCTACCACACACGCGATTGAAGCTGGGAACATTTGTATCGAAAAAAAATACGGCATCGATTTATTGTTTTCTTCCGTTTGTATTCGATCGTTTTTTAGTCCATTCTCGATTTTCTTTACTTTTTCAGGACCTTCAGCCGGACCGGAGTTTATCTGAAGCTGACAAATTAGCATTAGGAATAATAACCAAGATAGGTCTCGGACTGTCTATTGCTGGATTAGGCCTGACGATATTAACCTTCATAATGTTCAGGTGATTTCGAATTATTTTTTATTGTAGAATAACCTTCATCTGTTTTCTTCTTATTCCTCCTTTCAGGTCAAATGCTAACTGCAGTACAGTCTGCATATATGTAACACTTCACAGTACAGTCTGCATATATATAACATTTCACAGAGCAGTTTGTGACATGTTGCTTTTTAGGCAGCATAAGGAATCACAAGGGTATGACGATGGTACGTCACACGGTATGACAGTGATAGAACACAAGGTATGACATTGGTATGAAACACGGTATGACACTGACAGACCACAAAGTATGACATTGGTATGACAAAGGGTATGACACTGACAGAATACAAAGTATGACATTGTTATGACATACGGTATGACACTGACAGAACACAAAATATGACATTGGTATCACAAAGGGTATGAAACTGACAGAATACAAAGTATGACATCGGTATGACATACGGTATGACACGGACAGAACACAAAGTATGACAATGGCATGACATACGGTATGACACTGACATAACACAAAGTATGACATTGGTATGACAAAAGGTATGACACTAACAGAACACAAGGTACGACATTGGTATGACATACGGTATGACACTGACATAACACATAGTATGACATTAGTATGACATACGATATGACACTGACAGAACACAAAGTATGACATTGGTATGACAAAGGGCATGACACTGACAGAACACAAAGTATGAAATTGGTATGACACTATATTACAAACAGTATGACACTGATATAACTCAAGGGATGACACTGGTATGACATTGTATGACAAACGGCATGACACAAGGTATGACATTGATATAACACAAGGTATAACACTGATATAACTCAAGGTATGACACTGGTATGACACTGTGTGACAAACGGTATGACACAATGTATGACACTGATATGACACAAGGTATGACACTGTATGACAAACGGTATAACACTGACGTAACACAAGGTATGACACTGGTATGACACTATATGAAATTGGTATGACACAAGGTATGACACAGATATGACACTGACATCATGCAAGACATGCCAGTTGTGAGAAGTTAATCCTTATCCAGATGTGTTTTGATCTCGTACATTCTCGTAGACTTAGGGATTTCCTGACCCTGAGTTGAGATGGGGTCCTGTTATAAGGGTGCTAAACGATCAAGGATGTTATGTCTGCAGATGAGATGTCCAAATGGTTTTATACGATGGGGGTATTGCCCAGGCGGTTTGGGTTGAGGTTGTTCTTTGACGTTTGTTCAAAAACCATTTCAAATAGATATATGTCAGATTAATAAAAAAAAATTTCGAATACATATACATATAACATTCGTTATTTTGCCTCCCGAGAAAGTAGCAAACTGCATCTTGTTTTCCTTAATTTTATTCATAAATATCCCGCTCCCTTTACAATGTCTAGAAATTTCGTTTATCTTTATAATGTCTTTTTTAAACAAACGTGAAGATATCTGTTCTTTATGCTACGTTATCTTTATAATATATTTTAATTTGAAAACGTGGAGGTCTATGTCTTTTATGCTATGTTATCTTTATAATATCTTTTTTAATTTAAAAACGTGAAGATCTATGCCCTGTATGCTACGATATCTTTATAACATCCTTTTTAATTTTAAAACGTGAAGGTGTATGTTCTTTATGTTACGTTATCTTTATAATATCTTTTTTTTTAATTTAAAAACGTTAAGATCTATGTCCTGTATGCTACGTTATCTTTATAAAATCTTTTTTAATTTAAAAACGTGAAGATCTATGTCCTGTATGCTACAATTATCATTAAACCAGACACTTGAGGAAGGGTCGTGGACAGCAAACATTGGTGTGTTTGTGCTTCGCCATGATGGGTTCTGCCATTTTGTTCCTGGTCGGCATCGACAGAACAGAAACATACGGAGGCTGCATCACAGTGTCCGTTCTACTGCATTACTTTATCCTGGCTTCTTTTATGTGGATGTTAATTGAGGGAATTCTACAGTATCTTCGATTTGTCAAAGTTCTGGGTACATACATACCAAAATTCATGATAAAGACATCTATACCAGCATGGGGTAAGTCTCTCTCTCTCTCTCTCTCTCTCTCTCTCTCTCTCTCTGTCTCTCTCTGTCTCTCTCTCTCTCTCTCTCTCTCTCTCTCTCTCTCTCTCTCTCTCTCTCTCTCTCTCTCTCTCTCTACCCATCCCGTCTCTCAGCTCATCAAAGTCCAATTTAATGACTTTTCTGCTGTTTTTTATGTTCTTCATAAAATTCAGATAACACATGTTCTGTTAGGTTTTAAAAACAAAACAAAACTTACAATAAATGGCGACAACATTTTAGTATCTTTCGTTTTCCAATGTTCCGGTTATGTGATATAAGCCAATACTTTATACGTCGTAATACAAAATGTACTTTATGTGTCGTAATATAACACGTACTTTATACGTCGTAATACAACATAACCATTATATACGTCGTAATACGGTTAATACTGTATGCGTCGTAATACAACACGTACTTTATACGTCGTAATACAACACGTACTTTATACGTCGTAATAAAAAAGGTACTTTATGCGTCGTAATACAAAATGTACTTTATGCGTCGTAATACAACGTACTTTATACCTCGTAATATAAAATGTACTTTATACGTCGTAATACAAAATGTACTTTATACGTCGTAATACAACACGTACTTTATACGTCGTAATACAAAACGTACTTTATGCGTCGTATTACAATATATACATTACATACGTTATAATATAACATATACTTTATGCGTTGTAATACAGTTAAGACATTTTGCGTCTTGATACAATATGTACTTTATACGTTATAATACAACATAACCATTATATACGTCGTAATACTGTTAATACTGTATGCGTCGTAATACAGCATACTTGCGTCTTAATACAGCAAATATTTCATACGTCGTAAAGCAGAACATATTTTGTACGTCGTAATACACCAAAATTATGTGCCGTAATGCAGTATGTACTTCATGTGCCGTAATACAGTATGTACTTTATATGCCGTTATACAGTATGTACTTTATGTGCCGTAATACAGTATGTACTTTATGTGCCGTAATACAGTATGTATTTTATGTCCCGTAATGCACCAAATACATTATGTGCCGTAATACAGTATGTACTTTATGTGTCGTAATACAGTATGTACTTTATGTGCTGTAATACAGTATGTACTTGATGTGCCGTAATATAGTATGTACTTGATGTGCCGTAATACAGTATGTACTTTATGTGCCGTAATACAGTATGTACTTTATGTGCCGTAATACAGTATGTACTTTATGTGCCGTAATACAGTATGTACTTTATGTGCCGTAATAAAGTATGTACTTTATGTACCGTAATACAGTATGTACTTTACGTACCGTAATACAGTATGTACTTTATGTGCCTTAATACAGTATGTACTTTATGTGCCATAATACAGTATGTACTTTATGTGCCGTAATACAGTATGTACTTTATGTGCCGTAATACAGTATGTACTTTATGTGCCGTAATACAGTATGTACTTTATGTGCCGTAATACAGTATGTACTTTATGTGCCGTAATACAGTATGTACTTTATGTGCCTTAATACTGTATGTACTTTATGTGCCGTAATACAGTATGTACTTTATGTGCCGTAATACAGTATGTACTTTATGTGCCTTAATACAGTATGTACTTTATGTGCCGTAATACAGTATGTACTTTATGTGCCGTAATACACCAAATACATTATGTGCCGTAATACAGTATGTACTTTATGTGCCGTAATGCATTATGTACTTTATGTGCCTTAATACAGTATGTACTTTATGTGCCTTAATACAGTATGTACTTTATATGCCGTAATACAGTATGTATTTTTATGTGCCGTAATAAATTATGTACTTTATGTGCCATAATACAGTGTGTATTTTATGTGCCGTAATACAGTATGTACTTTATATGCCGTAATACAGTATGTACTTTATGTGCCGTAATACAGTATGTACTTTATGTGCCTTAATACAGTATGTACTTTATATGCCGTTATACAGTATGTACTTTATGTGCCGTAATACACCAAATACATTATGTGCGGTAATACAGTATGTACTTTATGTGCCGTAATGCATTATGTACTTTATGTGCCTTAATACAGTATGTACTTTATGTGCCTTAATACAGTATGTACTTTTATGTGCCGTAATACAGCATACTTGCGTCTTAATACAGCAAATATTTCATACGTCGTAAAGCAGAACATATTTTGTTTGTCGTAATACACCAAAATTATGTACCGTAATACAGTATGTACTTTATGTGTCGTAATACAGTATGCACTTTACGTGCTGTAATACAGTATGTACTTTATGTGCCTTAATACAGTATGTACTTTATGTTCCTTAATACAGTATGTACTTTATGTGTCGTAATACAGTATGTACTTTATGAGCTGTAATACAGTATGTACTTTATGTTCCTTAATACAGTATGTACTTTATGTGCCGTAATACAGTATGTACTTTATGTGCCTTAATACAGTATGTACTTTATGTGTCGTAATACAGTATGAACTTTATATGCCGTTATACAGTATGTACTTTATGTGCCGTAATACACCAAATACATTATGTGCGGTAATACAGTATGTACTTTATGTGCTGTAATACAGTATGTACTTTATATGCCTTAATAAAGTATGTACTTTATGTGCCTTAATACAGTATGTACTTTATGTGCTGTAATACAGTATGTACTTTATGTGCCGTAATACAGTATGTACTTTATGTGCCTTAATACAGTATGTACTTTATATGCCGTAATACAGTATGTACTTTATGTGCCGTAATACAGTATGTACTTTATGTGCCGTAATACAGTATGTACTTTATATGCCGTAATACAGTATGTACTTTATGTTCCGTAATGCATTATGTACTTTATGTGCCGTAATACAGTATATACTTTATGTGCTGTAATACAGTATGTACTTTATGTGCTGTAATACAGTATGTACTTCATGTGTCGTAATACAGTATGTACTTTATGTGCTGTAATACAGTATGTACTTTATGTTCCTTAATACAGTATGTTCTTTACATGCCGTAATACAGTATGTACTTTATGTGCCTTAATACAGTATGTACTTTATGTGCCGTAATACAGTTTGTACTTTATATGCCGTAATACAGTATGTACTTTATGTTCCGTAATGCATTATGTACTTTATGTACCGTAATACAGTATGTACTTTATGTGCTGTAATACAGTATGTACTTCATGTGTCGTAATACAGTATGTACTTTATGTGCTGAAATACAGTATGTACTTTATGTTCCTTAATACAGTATGTTCTTTACATGCCGTAATACAGTATGTACTTTATGTGCCTTAATACAGTATGTACTTTATGTGCCATAATACAGTATGTACTTTATGTTCCGTAATGCATTATGTACTTTATGTGCCGTAATACACCAAATACATTATGTGCCATAATACAGTATGTACTTTATGTGCTGTAATACAGTATGTACTTTATGTGCCGTAAGACAGTATGTACTTTATATGCCGTAATACAGTATGTACTTTATGTTCCGTAATGCATTATGTACTTTATGTGCCGTAATACACCAAATACATTATGTGCCGTAATACAGTATGTACTTTATGTGCTGTAATACAGTATGTACTTTATGTGCCTTAAAACAGTATGTACTTTATATGCCGTAATACAGTATGTACTTTATGTGCCGTAATACAGTATGTACTTTCTGTGCCGTAATACAGTATGTACTTGATGTGCCGTAATACAGTATGTACTGGGTGTGCCGTAATACAGTATGTACTTTATGTGCCTTAATACAGTATGTACTTTATATGCCGTAATACAGTATGTACTTTATGTGCCGTAATACAGTATGTACTTTATATGCCGTAATACAGTATGTACTTTATGTGCCGTAATACAGTATGTACTTTATATGCCGTAATACAGTATGTATTTTATGTGCCGTAATACAGTATGTACTTTATGTAGTTTATACGTTGTGTCAAAGGATATTTTATATGTAATAATGCAGCATGTACATGATACGCTGCCAAGTAATGTAAAACTGACAAAGTAAAAGAGTGTATTGTTTTAAATATTATTTCATATATATAATAGCATCTAAAAGGTCAAGGTCTCAACGTTGAACTATGTCTCCGGTATGCTGCTTACAAACGCACACCAAAAGGTGAATGGCTGCATGTAATTTTCAATATAATGCTTACAAACGCACACTGAAAGGTGAATGGCGTGGATGTTATTTTCAAAATAATGCTTACAAATGAAAACCAAAAGATGAATGGCTTGGATGTTTTTTCAAAATAATGCTTACAAACGCATACCAAACGGTGAATGGCGTGGAAGTTATTTTCAAAATAGGACAGATATAGGGAGGAATAAGAAACTTACATGTAATTTGAACACAAATCAATGGAATAATTATGTGCACGTAAATATATATATATATATATATATATATAGTGTGAGAGAGAGAGAGAGAGAGAGAGAGAGAGAGAGAGAGAGAGAGAGAGAGAGAGAGAGCAAATTCGAAAGGATGAAAAGAATAGCTCAGCATTTGTAGAAACGTGGCAGCTCGGATATTTGTCAGTATATCCAGAAGACATCATGAAAATGTACAAACCGGCATATTTAGATGGCAACATGCAGTTTGCCAACACACTATATCTAGAAGGTAACATGCATTTTGACACGACACAAAATTTAAAAGGTAACATGCATTTTGACAAGACACTAAATCTAGAAGGCAACATGCATTTTGATAAGGCACTAAATCTAGAAGGCAACATGCATCTTGACAAGACACTAAATCTAGAAGGCAACATGCATCTTCACAAGACATAAAATATAGAAGGCAAACGGCAAAAAAATGGCCGCTATCGCTTATACGGCTTTACGCAGCTCTCCCATTTAGTGCTGTTTTTATTTATATTCGTGCTTGTTGTCTATCTTCGTCTACATTAATGTGTTTCATCGTGCAGTGTCTTTTCAGTTCGTATGTGTTTCTTCATCTCATTGTTACGCAAATGAGAACATTTCTCAGCTGTCTTTCTCCACTTTTAAGATATCCTTTGTTCTTGCTCAAACCGCCATCGCGTGATCTCCAGTCAGCCAGGTTATGCTATGACGGATCCTCATTAATTGCTTTAAATGACCGCTAATTGATTCTTCATACTACATTGTGCTCAAGACTAAACGAACTGGGATTATATTCATCATTACTTAAATGTAAACGGAAGATAACAAAGAAAAGTTGTTCCAAAGCTGGCCGGCATAGAACAGGAAGAATTCCAGTTATCTCCCTTTTGCCCTTAACAGATAAACAATTAAAAATTTGGCCGTTAATTTTGATAACGTGGTGCAAATCCATCTTAAATCATCAACCGGTGTGTCAACTGTCCCATAGATATCACTGCGTATTTCATTATTCAACGTCCAGTCAGTAATAGCACCGACAAAACGCACATAAATAGTGAATTTTATCTATGACCAGAACATCGACGTCTTATTCCTGACCGAAACATGGCTAAAAACATCAGGCGATGAGCCTAAGTGCGCAGATTTAACACCCACCGAATACTTCATCAAGTAGTTCCCCGTGCACTATCGCAGAGATGGAATTGCTGTCATCACAAAGAATTCCATGATAAAATGTCTTAAGTCCAATACAACCTTCAATTTCTGCCACACGTCGTTTGAAGTATTCAAAACAACACTCACGCTGGAACAAAGGTCAATCCATTTTTTCCTGCCTCTATCGCCCTCCTCCTAGTAGAAAAGACATGCTGACTGAATCTCTCCAAAGAAACTGACAACTTTCTTACCTCCTACAACAGAACAGCTCGATCACTGCATGCGTTCAATGCTTGCAAAACATGTCCCAGCCACCAAGTGCATAGCATCAATTCAAATGTGTTCTCCGTGGTATGGCAGTGTTAGGGATCAGCTTTTCACTGCTAAAAGAGACCGTCATAAAGCAGAGAGACTTTGGCTTTCAACTAGACTCACTGCTCATAAACAAATATATGAAGCCGCTAAGACGAAAGTTACAAACATGGTTCATTTAGCCAAATTGCCCCATTACTGTACTAAGTTCACAAAGCGTTTTAGCTGCAAATAGCTCTTCGAGATAAGTAATAAACTAATGTCAGAGAATAAAATATACACCACTTCCAACTACCTTTTCTCCAGTCGACCTTCTGGACCTATTTGGAAATTTCTTCCGTTACAAAGTACAGATCATTAGAGATACGCTTAACAACACAATTTCAATTGACTCGTCGTCACCATATATTTACAATATAGAATTTCAGTGACAAGCATAAGCAGCATTGTAACCTGTCTCGATGGATTTAGTACTGACAATTGTGATGAAGAGTGCACCATATTCACGTGAAACTTTTCCAATTCTATAATCCCTAATCACTGCTGCTTGAGTGCTTAGATCCAATATTGACTTCACTTACTGATGTTACTAATCTCTCTCTCTCTCTCTCTCTCTCTCTCTCTCTCTCTCTCTCTCTCTCTCTCTCTCTCTCTCTCTCTCTCTCTCTCTCTCTCTCTCTCTCTCTAACATCCGGAAAATTCCCATAATTTTTAAAAACTGCCATTGTAAAGCCCTTTCATATAAAAAAAATATTAGGAAACGTTGCGCTAACCCAACTTGTATCTCATTTGAATTCAAACAGTCTTTTTAGCAATGCACAGTCTGCATATCGCTCTTGCCACAGTAATGAAGCTACTCTTCCAAAAGTATTTAATGACATTCTCTCCGCATTGGATAGCGGAAAGATTACAGTCCTCACCCTTCTTGCTTTTTCTGACGCATATGAAACAATAGCCCATGCTATATTACTTCACCGTCCCCAGTATGCATTTGGCATTCACAATACAGCCTTACTGCGGTTCAATGCGTACTTATTCAACAGGACACAAATTATATCTGTAAATGAAATACACTACAGACTGGTTGATCTATGTTGTCATGTTTAACAGGGGTCTGTTCTTGGACCTATTCACTTTATTCCATTCACTCAGCCGTTCTCAAGTGTTATAGATCATCACCCAGTGTCACACCAACTGTACGCTGATGACACCCAAATATACAAGTCTGGCCACCCAACTGAAGCTGATGCTACCATCCAAGGAGTAGAGAGGTGCATTTCTGATGTGAAATCATGGATGACATGTAACAAGCTACATACGAATGATGCTAAAACTGATGCCATTCTGATCACAACACAAAGACTTTCTCATTCATATCCTTTACTTCAAGCAATACATATTAGCAACACCGACATTAAATTCACAAAGTCAAAACGAACCTAGGTGTTACTCTAGACAGTACTCTTACATTGCACCAACATATCATGAACATATGCAAGGCTGCATATCTTGAGCTGAGATGTATCAGCTCCATTCGCAAATATATTTCAGTTGATGCCACTAAATCAATTATGTGTTCATTAGTACTTTCAAGACTTTGCTATATTAACTCAGTTCAGGCTGGTTCGTCTCACTCTCTAACATTCAATATACAGCTGCTCGGATCTTCTGTAAAGCACCACGATCAGAGCATACTTCAAGCTCCTCTATACCCTACACTAGTTATCCATTCGATCCAGAATCAAATACAGAATGTTTTCACTGTGCTACTTTTCTCTGACGGCCTCCAGTCCACCGTACCTATCCGGCCTCACCCATGTGTATACACCCGCAATAAACTTACGCTCCTCTTCTGACAATCGTATACTCATTATTCCCACTATGAAATCGAAGACGGATGGACAACGATCTTTTGCATACCAGGACCCAGCAACGTGGAATGAATTGCCTATTGAATTTAGACACAAAGGCGCAGTGATCCCTTTCAAGAGTGCTCTTAAAACGCACCTTTTTCAACTGCAAGAACAAACTTAAAGACCTAATCATGTTCCTACCTTAAATATTTTCAGCATTTTATGTTTTCCGATTTCATGTTTTTTTTTCCTTTGGTAGTCATATTTTAGATGTTGTAAAGCGCTTGGAGCTTCAAATGATTAGGCGCTATATAAAGTCATTATTATTATTATTATTTACAAGTCATCATATTTAGAAGGCAACACAGATATTTACATGCAATACATAAATTGATAAATCAGTATATCTAAAAGGCAACACAGAAATATATAAGTAAACATATATAGAAGGAAAAACGGCAATAAACAAGTAAACATAAATATAAGTTAACACGGAAATATACAAGTAAAAATATCTAGAAGGCAACACGGAAATGAAAAAAATCAGATTAATTTTTAGGTTTGATTCTCTTAGAAATATAAGGAATACAAACCTCATGGAGATTTATTGATTGCAATAACTATAGGAATACAGACCTCATGGAGATTTATTTATTGTAATAACTTTAGGAATACAGGCCTCATTGAGATTTATTTATTGTAATAACTATAGGAATACAAACCTCATGGAGATTTACTTATTGTGATAACTATAGGAATACAGACCTCATGGAGATTTATTGATTGTAATAACTATAGCAATGCAAACCTCATAGAGATTTATTGATTGTAATAAATAGAAGGAATACAATCCTCATGGAGATTTATTGATTGCAATAACTATAGGAATACAGACCTCGTGGAGATTTATTGATTGTAATAACTATAGGAATACAAACGTCATGGATATTTATTGGTTTTAATAACTATAGAAATACAAACGTCATGGAGATTTATTGATTGTAATAAATAGAAGGAATACAAACCTCATGGAGATTTATTGATTGCAATAACTATAGGAATACATACCTCATGGAGATTTATTGATTGTAATAACTATAGGAATACAAACGTCATGGAGATTTATTGTTTGTAATAACTATAGGAATACAGACCTCGTGGAGATTTATTGATTGTAATAAATAGAGGAAATACAAACATCATGGAGATTTATTGATTGTGATAAGTAAGGGAAATCAAACAAGGACATTTATTTGATTGTAATACGTACAGGAAACCTCATGTACTATTATTAAATGTATTAACATTTATTTGATTGTAATACGTACAGGAAACCTCATGTACAACTAAGTGCAATTTCTTCGTTCTTTCTGTTTTGACTGTTATGGCTTCCTTATGTCTTTGATAAAGAGCTATTACCAACCCCAACGTCTTAAGGATTGGTGAACCTTATTCGATATGTTTAATATAACCAGTCTCCCTATTCGGTATGTATGTATAGATAGATAGATAGATAGATAGATAGATAGATAGATAGATAGATAGATAGATAGATAGATGGATAGATGGATAGGTAGATAGGTAGATAGGTAGGTAGGTAGGTAGAGAGATAGAGAGATAGAGAGATAGAGAGATAGAGAGATAGATAGATAGGTAGGTAGGTAGGTAGATAGGTAGATAGGTAGGTAGATAGGTAGATAGGTAGGTAGGTAGATAGATAGGTAGGTAGGTAGGTAGGTAGGTAGATAGATAGATAGATAGATAGATAGATAGATAGATAGATAGATAGATAGATAGATAGATAGATAGATAGATAGATAGGTAGGTAGGTAGGTAGGTAGGTAGGTAGGTAGATAGATAGATAGATAGATAGATAGATAGATAGATAGATAGATAGATAGATAGATAGATAGATAGATAGATAGATAGATAGATAGATAGATAGATAGATAGATAGATAGATAGATAGGTGGGTGTCCATTGTAATTCGAAAAAATATTTTAAAGTTGCCTTTTCATTTGTAGGGACGCCGCTTATACCTGTAATAGTTCTTCTTGCCGTGGATTACAATCTTTACTATGGAGGGAGAGGATAGTAAGTATTGTGTTGTATACCACATAACGAAGGTGTTAGCATTATCTATTGGTATGCGTGTATTTTGTATTCCCCATAATGGCTGGGTCAGCATTATATAGTGGTACACGTGTATTTTGTATTCCCCATAATGGCTGTGTCAGCAGTATATAGTGTTAGTTAGAATAGGCTCATTTTCGTCTTCATTAACCTTACACTATTAGAAATGAGCAATATTGTGCGATATTAAACACCTCCATATTGTAAGCACGTGCACGACACGTGTGCCTCATTATAGTGTATTGTATTAGGAAGTACTTTGTAAACAAACCATGTACACTGAAGTAGAAGATGCTTCGGGTTTTGGTTGTTTAGATTTGTTTGAACTAATGCAGCTGGCGTTTGCATTTGAAAGTATATATGATAAGGTTAACAATGCGGACGAGTGCACCGTGTCAGAAGCGACATTGTTAACGAAGTAAACGAATGTGTGTGGTATTCGCAATGTCAACAACAAACTGGAGAGACGCAGTAATTAATATAGCGTTCTGATCATTGAAACAGTTATTTAGGAGAATATTCGTATTTTCTCGACATAGCATAAGCATGCTTCCTTTATGTGGCATTGAGGATGGAAATACAAATGTACTTAGTTAATTCTTCAAATCCCACCAACGTGTTCTGCAAAACCTGATATACACCGAAACTGTACTGGAATTTCAAATAGCCTACGTTTCCAGCTAAAATTCTGAAGTGAACAAACAATCCTGACAATAAAAAGAAATATAAATGACTTCTATCAAATATCCGTAACAATCCTGACAATAAAAATTAGGTGAATCATCTTGGAAACAAGTGCCATGTGTATTCATTCAAAATAGGACTCCAATATTAAGTATAGCAAAACGACTGATGTTTTTTTAAAATGATATAGACTGAAAAACTAAAATAAAAGGTCGCTTGGTGGCGGTAAGTGCGTATGAAAACTTTTATTGTATATGAATGTATGGTTGTGAATTTATGTTGCACTAAATCGTAAATTGAAATTATTTGTTATTGTAATGTCTTTATTAATAAGCCCTACATATTTTAACAAATGAGCATATACTAAAACGATCACTAAATTGGTATGCGGCAATATGAACTCGTTGTTTGTTGTTGTTGTTTGTTGGGGGGTTTTTTTGCTTCTGAAAATTGCTTCATTTCACAAGGAGGTGAAGTACTTTTCAGGAAAACCCGTTTATATTTTCAAAAGATTGTGTAGGAACAATACACATACGGTCATAAGTATAGAAGATGACGATCAGTAATACTGAAGTCAACAGGAACAATACACATACCGTCATAAGTATAGAAGACGACGATCAGTAATACTGAAGTCAACAGGAACAATACACATACCGTCATAAGTATAGAAGACGACGATCAGTAATACTGAAGTCAACAGGAACAATACACACCGTCATAAGTATAGAAGACGACGATCAGTAATACTGAAGTCAACATGAACAATACACACCGTCATAAGTATAGAAGACGACGATCAGTAATACTGAAGTCAACAGGAACAATACACATACCGTCATAAGTATAGAAGACGACGATCAGTAATACTGAAGTCAACAGAAACAATACACATACCGTCATAAGTATAGAAGAGGACGATCAGTAATACTGAAGTCAACAGGAACAATACACATACCGTCATAAGTATAGAAGACGACGATCAGTAATACTGAAGTCAACAGGAACAATACACATACCATCATAAGTATAGAAGACGACGATCAGTAATACTGAAGTCAACAGGAACAATACACATACCGTCATAAGTATAGAAGACGACGATCAGTAATACTGAAGTCAACAGGAACAATACACATACCGTCATAAGTATAGAAGACGGATTAGTAGTAGGATTAGTTTGAGTAACAGATTGTAGCGTTTAAATGAGCTGTCGCTAATGTTGTTTGTGTTTTTCTCTTAGTGGAGGCAGATACAAACGATGCAGTCAATCGGAATCTAGTAAAATATTTTGCAATGTGTGTTAATTAAAAATCAGTCTTTCCAGAATCGTAATCTAATGTAATATTTAAAAGTGAGTGTTAATTATATAACAGTCTTTCTAGAATAGTAATCTCTTGTAATATTTCAAAGTGTGTGTTAGTTAAATAACAGTCTTTCCAGAATAGTACTCTATTGTAATATTTAAAAGTGTGTCTTAATTAAATAAGTTTTTTTCAAGAATCGTAATCTAATGTAATATTTTAAAGTGTGTTAATTAAATAAGTCTTTCTAGAATCGTAATCTATTGTAATATTTTTAAGTGTGTGTTAATTACATAACAGTCTTTCTAGAATAGTAATCTGTTGTAATAATTTAAAGTGTGTGTTAATTAAATAACAGTCTTTCGAGAATCATAATCTATTGTAATTTTTCAAAGTGTGTGTTAGTTAAATAACAGTCATTCTAGAATAGTAATGTATTGTAATATTTCAAAGTGTGTTAATTAAATAACAGTCTTTCTAGAATAGTAATCTATTGTAATATTTTCAAGTGTGTTAATTAAATAACAGTCTTTCCAGAATCGTAATCTATTGTAATATTTCAAAGTGTGTGTTAATTAAATAACAGTCTTTCTAGAATAGTAATGAATTGTAATATTTCAAAGTGTGTTAATTAAATAACAGTCTTTCTAGAATAGTAATCTATTGTAATATTTCAAAGTGTGTGTTAGTTAAATAACAGTCATTCTAGAATAGTAATGTATTGTAATATTTCAAAGTGTGTTAATTAAATAACAGTCTTTCTAGAATAGTAATCTATTGTAATATTTTCAAGTGTGTTAATTAAATAACAGTCTTTCCAGAATCGTAATCTATTGTAATATTTCAAAGTGTGTTTTAGTTAAATAACAGTCTTTCTAAAATAGTAATCTATTGTAATATTTCAAAGTGTCTTAGTTAAATAACTGTCTTTCTAGAATAGTAATCTATTGTAATATTTCAAAGTTTGTTAGTTAAATAACAGTCTTTCTAGAATAGTAATCTATTGTAATGTTTCAGTGTGTGTTAATTAAATAAGTCTTTCTAGAATAGTAATCTATTGTAATATTTGAAAGTGTGTTTTAGTTAAATAACAGTCTTTCTAGAATCGTACTTCAATATAATATTTCAAAGTGTGTGTCAATTAAATAACAGTCTTTCCAGAATAGTAATTCAATGTAATATTTCAAAATTTGTTTTAGTTAAATAACAGTCTTTCTAGAATCGTAATTCAATATAATCTTTTAAAGTGTGTGTTAATTCAATAACAATCTTTCCAAAATCATAATCTATTGTAATATTTCAAAGTGTGTTAATTAAATAACAATCTTTCCAGAATCGTAATCTATTGTAATATTTCAAAGTGTGTTAGTTAAATAACAGTTTTTCTAGAATAGTAATCTATTGTAATATTTCAAAGTGTGTTAGTTAAATAAGTCTTTCTAGACTCGTAATCTATTGTAATATTTCAAAGTATGTTAGATAAATAAGTCTTTCTAGAATAGTAATCTATTGTAATATTTCAAAGTGTGTTAGTAAAATAACAGTCTTTCTAGAATAGTAATCTATTGTAATATTTCAAAGTGTGTAAGTTAAATAAGTCTTTCCAGAATCGTAATCTAATGTAATTTTACGAAGTGTGTGTTAGTTAAAAAACAGTCTTTCTAGAATAGTAATCTATTGTAATATTTCAAAGTGTGTTAGTTAAATAACAGTCTATCTAGGATAGTAATCTTTTGTAATATTTCAAAGTGTTTTTTAGTTAAATGACAGTCTTTCCAGAATAGCAATGTATTGTAATATTTCAAAGTGTCTGTTAGTTGAATAACAGTCTTTCTAGAATAGTAATGTATTGTAATATTTCAAAGTGTGTAAGTTAAATAACAGCCTTTCTAGAATAGTAATGTATTGTAATATTTCAAAGTGTTTTTTAGTTAAATAACAGTCTTTCCAGAATCGTAATCTATTGTAACTTTTCAAAGTGTGTGTTAGTTAAATAACAGTCTTTCTAGAATAGTAATGTATTGTAATATTTCCAAGTGTGTTAATTAAAAAACAGTCTTTCTAGAATAGTAATCTATTGTAATATTTTAAACTGTGTTAACTAAATAACAGTCTTTCCAGAATCGTAATCTAGTGAAATATTTTAAATTGTGTGTTAATTAAATAACAGTCTTTCTAGAATCGTAATTCAATATAATATTTCAAAGTGTGTTTTAGTTAAACAACAGTCTTTCTAGAATAATAATCTATTCTAATATTTCAATGTGTGTTAATTAACTAACAGTCTTTCCAGAATAGTAATCTATTGTAATATTTCAAAGTGTGTTAATTAAATAACAGTCTTTCCAGAATAGTAATCTATTGTTATATTTCAAAGTGTCTGTTAATTAAAGAAGTCTTTCTAGAATAGTAATCTATTGTAATATTTTAAAGTGTGTGTTAATTAAATAATAGTCTTTCTAGATTCGTAATTCCATATAATATTTCAAAGTGTGTTTTAGTTAAATAACAGTTTTTCTAGAATAGTAATCTATTGTAATATTGCGAAGTGTGTTAGTTAAATAACAGTCTTTCTAGAATAGTAATCTATTGTAATATTTCAAAGTGTGTTAGTTAAATATCAGTCTTTCTAAAACAGTAATCTATTGTAATATTTTAAAGTGTGTGTTAATTAAATAACAGTATTTCTAGAATCGTAATTCAATATAATATTTCAAACTTTGTTTTAGTTAAATAACAGTCTTTCTAGAATAGTAATCTATTGTAATATTTCAAAGTGTCTTAGTTAAATAACTTTCTTTCTAGACTAGTAATCTATTGTCATATTTTAAAGTGTGTTAGTTAAATAACAGTCTTTCTAAAACAGTAATCTATTGTAATATTTCAAAGTGTGCTAGTTAAATAACAGTCTTTCTAAAAAAGTAATCTATTGTAACATTTCAAAGTGTGTTAGTTAAATAACAGTCTTTCTAGAATAGTAATCTATTGTAATATTTCAAAGTGTGTTAGTTAAATAACAGTCTTTCTAGAATAGTAATCTTTTGTAATATTTCAAAGTATGTTAGTTAAATAACAGTCTTTCTACAATAGTAATCTTTTGTAATATTTCAAAGTATGTTAGTTAAATAACAGTTTTTCTAAAACAGTAATCTATTGTAATATTTCAAAGTGTGCTAGTTAAATAACAGTCTTTCTAGAATAGTAATCTATTGTAATATTTCAAAGTGTGTTAGTTAAATAACATTCTTTCTAGAATAGTAATCTATTGTAATATTTTAAAGTGTGTTAGTTAAATAAGTCTTTCTAAAACAGTAATCTATTGTAATATTTCAAAGTGTATTAGTTAAATAACAGTCTTTCTAGAATAGTAATCTATTGTAATATTTCAAAGTATGTTAGTTAAATAACAGTCTTTCTAGAATAGTAATCTATTGTAATATTTCAAAGTGTGTTAGTTAAATAACAGTCTTTCTAGAATAGTAATCTATTGTAATATTTCAAAGTGTGTGTTAGTTAAATAAAAGTCTTTCTAGAATAGTAATCTTTTGTAATATTTCAAAGTATGTTAGTTAAATAACAGTCTTTCTAGAATAGTAATCTATTGTAATATTTCAAAAATTGTTAGTTAAATAACAGTCTTTCTAGAATATAAATCTATTGTAATATTTCAAAGTGTGTGTTAATTAAATAAGTCTTTCTTGAATAGTAATCTATTGTAATATTTCAAAGTGTGTTTTAGTTAAATAACAGTCTTTCTAGAATCGTAATTCAATATAATATTTCAAAGTGTGTGTCAATTAAGTAACATTCTTTCCAGAATAGTAAGTCGATGTAATATTTTAAAGTTTGTTTTAGTTAAATAACAGTCATTCTAGAATCGTTATTCAATATAATATTTTAAAGTGTGTGTTAATTCAATAACAATCTTTCCAAAATCATAATCTATTGTAATATTTTAAAGTGTGTTAATTAAATAAAAATCTTTCCAGAATCGTAATCTATTGTAATTTTTCATAGTGTGTGTTAGTTAAATAACAGTCTTTCTAGAATAGTAATCTATTGTAATATTTCAAAGTGTTTTTAGTTAAAAAACAGTCTTTCTAGAATAGAAATCTATTGTAATATTTCAAAGTGTGTTAATTAAATAACAGCCTTTCCAGAATAGTAATCTTTTGTAATATTTTAAAGTGTGTGTTAATTAAATAACAGTCTTTCCAGAATCGTAATCTACTGTAATATTTTAAAGGGTGTGTTAATTAAATAACAGTCTTTCTAGAATAGTAATCTTTTGTAATATTTCAAAGTGTGCTACTTAAATAACAGTCTTTCTAAAACAGTAATCTATTGTAATATTTCAAAGTGTGTTAGTTAAATAACAGTCTTTCTAGAATAGTAATCTATTGTAATATTTCAAAGTATGTTAGTTAAATAACAGTCTTTCTAGAATAGTAATCTATTGTAAGATTTCAAAATTTGTTAGTTAAATAACAGTCTTTCTAGAATAGTAATCTATTGTAATATTTCAAAGTGTGCTAGTTAAATAACAGTCTTTCTAAAACAGTAATCTATTGTAATATTTCAAAGTTTGTGTTAATTAAATAACAGTCTTTCTAGAATCGTAATTCAATATAATATTTCAAAGTGTGTTTTAGTTAAATAACAGTCTTTCTAGAATAGTAATCTATTGTAATATTTCAAAGTGTCTTAGTTAAATAACATTCTTTCTAGAATAGTAATCTATTGTAATATTTTAAAGTGTGTTAGTTAAATAAGTCTTTCTAAAACAGTAATCTATTGTAATATTTCAAAGTGTGTTAGTTAAATAACAGTCTTTCTAAAACAGTAAACTATTGTAATATTTCAAAGTGTGTTAGGTAAATAACAGTCTTTCTAGAATAGTAATCTATTGTAATATTTCAAAGTGTGTTAGTTAAATAACAGTCTTTCTAGAATAGTAATCTATTGTAATATTTCAAAGTGTGAGTTAGTTAAATAAAAGTCTTTCTAGAATAGTAATCTTTTGTAATATTTCAAAGTATGTTAGTTAAATAACAGTCTTTCTAGAATTGTAATCTATTGTAATATTTCAAAGTTTGTTAGTTAAATAACAGTCTTTCTAGAATAGTAATCTATTGTAATATTTCAAAGTGTGCTAGTTAAATAACAGTCTTTCTAAAACAGTAATCTATTGTAATATTTCAAAGTGTGTTAGTTAAATAACAGTCTTTCTAGAATAGTAATCTATTGTAATATTTCAAAGTGTGTGTTAGTTAAATAACAGTCTTTCTAGAATAGTAATCTTTTGTAATATTTCAAAGTATGTTAGTTAAATAACAGTCTTTCTAGAATAGTAATCTATTGTAATATTTCAAAGTTTGTTAGTTAAATAACAGTCTTTCTAGAATAGTAATCTATTGTAATATTTCAAAGTGTGTTTTAGATAAAAAAAAAACAGTCTTACTAGAATAGAAATCTATTGTATTATTTCAAGGTATGTTAATTAAATAGGTCTTTCTAGAATAGTAATCTATTATAATATTTCAAAGTGTGTTAATTAAATAGGTCTTTCTAGAATAGTAATCTCTTGTAATATTTCAAAGTATGTTAATTAAATAACAGTCTTTCTAAAATAGTAATCTATTGTAATATTTCAAAGTGTGTTAATTAAATAACAGTCTTTCTAGAATAGTAATCTATTTTAATATTTTAAAGTGTGTGTTAATTAAATAACAGTCTTTCTAGAATAGTAATCTATTGTAATATTTCAAAGTGTGTTAATTAAATAACAGTCTTTCTAGAATAGTAATCTATTTTAATATTTTAAAGTGTGTGTTAATTAAATAACAGTCTTTCTAGAATAGTAATATTTTGCATTATTTCAAGGTATGTTAATTAAATAACAGTCTTTCCAGAATATAAATCTATTGTAATATTTCAAAGTGTGTGTTAATTAAATAAGTCTTTCTAGAATAGTAATCTATTGTAATATTTGAAAGTGTGTTTTAGTTAAATAACAGTCTTTCTAGAATCGTAATTCAATATAATATTTCAAAGTGTGTGTCAATTAAATAACAGTCTTTCCAGAATAGTAAGTCGATGTAATATTTAAAAGTTTGTTTTAGTTAAATAACAGTCTTTCTAGAATCGTTATTCAATATAATATTTTAAAGTGTGTGTTAATTAAATAACAATCTTTCCAAAATCATAATCTATTGTAATATTTTAAAGTGTGTTAATTAAATAACAATCTTTGCAGAATCGTAATCTATTGTAATTTTTCAAAGTGTGTGTTAGTTAAATAACAGTCTTTCTAGAATAGTAATGTATTGTAATATTTCAAAGTGTGTTAATTAAATAAAAGTCTTTCTAGAATAGTAATCTATTGTAATATTTCAAAGTGTTTTTAGTTAAATAACAGTCTTTCTAGAATAGAAATCTATTGTAATATTTCAGAGTGTGTTAATTAAATAACAGCCTTTCCAGAATAGTAATCTATTGTAATATTTTAAAGTGTGTGTTAATTAAATAACAGTCTTTCCAGAATCGTAATCTACTGTAATATTTTAAAGGGTGTGTTAATTAAATAACAGTCTTTCTAGAATCGTAATTCAATATAATATTTCAAAGTGTGTTTTAGTTAAATAACAGTCTTTCTAGAATAGTAATCTATTGTAATATTGCAAAGTGTGTTAGTTAAATAACAGTCTTTCTAGAATAGTAATCTATTGTAATATTTCAAAGTGTGTTAGTTAAATAACAGTCTTTCTAGAATAGTAATCTTTTGTAATATTTCAAAGTGTGTTAGTAAAATAACAGTCTTTCTAGAATAGTAATCTATTGTAATATTTTAAAGTGTGTTAGTTAAATAACAGTCCTTCTAAAACAGTAATCTATTGTAATATTTCAAAGTGTGTTAGTTAAATAACAGTCTTTCTAGAATAGTGATCTATTGTAATATTTCAAAGTGTGTTAGTTAAATAACAGTCTTTCTAGAATAGTAATCTTTTGTAATATTTCAAAGTCTGTTAGTTAAATAACAGTCTTTCCAAAATTGTAATCTATTGTAATATTTCAAAGTGTGTGTTAGTTAAATAAAAGTCTTTCTAGAATAGTAATGTAATGTAATATTTCAAACTGTGTGTTAAATAATAAACAGTCTTTCCAAAATTGTAATCTATTGTAATATTTCAAAGTGTGTTAATTAACTAACAGTCTTTCCAGAATAGTAATCTATTGTAAAATTTCAAAGTGTGTTAATTAAATAAGTCTTTCCAGAATAGTAATCTATTGTTATATTTCAAAGTGTGTGTTAATTAAAGAAGTCTTTCTAGAAAAGTAATCTATTGTAATATTTTAAAGTGTGTGTTAATTAAATAACAGTCTTTCTAGAATAGTAATTCAATATAATATTTCAAAGTGTGATTTAGTTAAATAACAGTCTTTCTAGAATAGTAATCTATTGTAATATTGCAAGTGTGTTAGTTAAATAACAGTCTTTCTAGAATAGTACTCTATTGTAATATTTCAAAGTGTGTTAGTTAAATAACAGTCTTTCTAAAACAGTAATCTATTGTAATATTTTAAAGTGTGTGTTAATTAAATAACAGTGTTTCTAGAATCGTAATTCAATATAATATTTCAAACTTTGTTTTAGTTAAATAACAGTCTTTCTAGAATAGTAATCTATTGTAATATTTCAAACTGTCTTAGTTAAATAACATTCTTTCTAGAATAGTAATCTATTGTAATATTTTAAAGTGTGTTAGTTAAATAACAGTCTTTCTAAAACAGTAATCTATTGTAATATTTCAAAGTGTGTTAGTTAAATATCAGTCTTTCTAAAATAGTAATCTATTGTAATATTTCAAGGTGTGTTAGTTAAATAACAGTCTTTCCAAAATAGTGATCTATTGTAATATTTCAAAGTGTGTGTTAATTAAATAACAATCTTTCTAGAATAGTAATCTATTGTAATATTTCAAAGTGTGATAATTAAATAACAGTCTTTCTAGAATAGTAATCTATTGTAATATTTAAAAGTGTGTTAGTTAAATAACAGTCTTTCTAGAATAGTAATCTTTTGTAATATTTCAAAGTATGTTAGTTAAATAAGTCTTTCTAAAACAGTAATCTATTGTAATATTTCAAAGTGTGTTAGTTAAATAACAGTCTTTCTAGAATAGTAATCTATTGTAATATTTCAAGGTGTGTTAGTTAAATAACAGTCTTTCTAGAATAGTGATCTATTGTAATATTTCAATGTGTGTGTTAATTAAATAACAGTCTTTCTAGAATAGTAATCTATTGTAATATTTCAAAGTGTGATAATTAAATAACAGTCTTTCTAGAATAGTAATCTATTGTAATATTTCAAAGTGTGATAATTAAATAACAGTCTTTCTAGAATAGTAATCTATTGTAATATTTCAAAGTGTGTTAGTTAATAACAGTCTTTCTAGAATAGTAATCTTTTGCAATATTTCAAAGTATGTTAGTTAAGTAACTGTCTTTCTAGAATAGTAATCTATTGTAATATTTCAAAGTTTGTTAGTTAAATAACAGTCTTTCTAGAATAGTAATCTATTGTAATGTTTCAAAGTGTGTGTTAATTAATTAAGTCTTTCTAGAATAGTAATCTATTGTAATATTTGAAAGTGTGTTTTAGTTAAATAACAGTCTTTCTAGAATCGTAATTCAATATAATATTTCAAAGTGTGTGTCAATTAAATTACAGTCTTTCCAGAATAGTAATTCAATGTAATATTTCAAAGTTTGTTTTAGTTAAATAACAGTCTTTCTACAATCGTAATTCAATATAATATTTTAAAGTGTGTGTTAATTAAATAACAATCTTTCCAAAATCATAATCTATTCTAATATTTCAAAGTGTGTTAATTAAATAACAATCTTTCCAGAATCGTAATCTATTGTAATATTTCAAAGTGTATGTTAGTTAAATAACAGTCTTTCTAGAATAGTAATGTATTGTAATATTTCAAAGCATGTTAATTAAATAACAGTCTTTCTAGAATAGTAATCTATTGTAATATTTCAAAGTGTTTTTTAGTTAAATAACAGTCTTTCTAGAATAGTAATCTATTGCAATATTTCAAAGTGTGTTAATTAAATAACAGCCTTTCCAGAATATTAATCTATTGTAATATTTCAAAGTGTGTTCGTTAAATAACAGTCTATCTAGAATAGTAATCTATTGTAATATTTCAAAGTGTTTTTAGTTAAATAACAGTCTTTCTAGAATAGTAATGTATTGTAATATTTCAAAGTATGTTAATTAAATAACAGTCTTTCTAGAATAGTAATCTATTGTAATATTTCAAAGTGTTTTTTAGTTAAATAACAGTCTTTCTTGAATAGTAATCTATTGTAATATTTCAAAGTGTGTTTTAGTTAAATAACAGTCTTTCTAGAATCGTAATTCAATATAATATTTCAAAGTGTGTGTCAATTAAGTAACAGTCTTTCCAGAATAGTAAGTCGATGTAATATTTCAAAGTTTGTTTTAGTTAAATAACAGTCATTCTAGAATCGTTATTCAATATAATATTTTAAAGTGTGTGTTAATTCAATAACAATCTTTCCAAAATCATAATCTATTGTAATATTTTAAAGTGTGTTAATTAAATAACAATCTTTCCAGAATCGTAATCTATTGTAATTTTTCAAAGTGTGTGTTAGTTAAATAACAGTCTTTCTAGAATAGTAATCTATTGTAATATTTCAAAGTGTTTTTAGTTAAATAACAGTCTTTCTAGAATAGAAATCTATTGTAATATTTCAAAGTGTGTTAATTAAATAACAGCCTTTCCAGAATAGTAATCTTTTGTAATATTTTAAAGTGTGTGTTAATTAAATAACAGTCTTTCCAGAATCGTAATCTACTGTAATATTTTAAAGGGTGTGTTAATTAAATAACAGTCTTTCTAGAATAGTAATCTTTTGTAATATTTCAAAGTGTGCTACTTAAATAACAGTCTTTCTAAAACAGTAATCTATTGTAATATTTCAAAGTGTGTTAGTTAAATAACAGTCTTTCTAGAATAGTAATCTATTGTAATATTTCAAAGTATGTTAGTTAAATAACAGTCTTTCTAGAATAGTAATCTATTGTAAGATTTCAAAATTTGTTAGTTAAATAACAGTCTTTCTAGAATAGTAATCTATTGTAATATTTCAAAGTGTGCTAGTTAAATAACAGTCTTTCTAAAACAGTAATCTATTGTAATATTTCAAAGTTTGTGTTAATTAAATAACAGTCTTTCTAGAATCGTAATTCAATATAATATTTCAAAGTGTGTTTTAGTTAAATAACAGTCTTTCTAGAATAGTAATCTATTGTAATATTTCAAAGTGTCTTAGTTAAATAACATTCTTTCTAGAATAGTAATCTATTGTAATATTTTAAAGTGTGTTAGTTAAATAAGTCTTTCTAAAACAGTAATCTATTGTAATATTTCAAAGTGTGTTAGTTAAATAACAGTCTTTCTAAAACAGTAAACTATTGTAATATTTCAAAGTGTGTTAGGTAAATAACAGTCTTTCTAGAATAGTAATCTATTGTAATATTTCAAAGTGTGTTAGTTAAATAACAGTCTTTCTAGAATAGTAATCTATTGTAATATTTCAAAGTGTGTGTTAGTTAAATAAAAGTCTTTCTAGAATAGTAATCTTTTGTAATATTTCAAAGTATGTTAGTTAAATAACAGTCTTTCTAGAATAGTAATCTATTGTAATATTTCAAAGTTTGTTAGTTAAATAACAGTCTTTCTAGAATAGTAATCTATTGTAATATTTCAAAGTGTGCTAGTTAAATAACAGTCTTTCTAAAACAGTAATCTATTGTAATATTTCAAAGTGTGTTAGTTAAATAACAGTCTTTCTAGAATAGTAATCTATTGTAATATTTCAAAGTGTGTGTTAGTTAAATAAAAGTCTTTCTAGAATAGTAATCTTTTGTAATATTTCAAAGTATGTTAGTTAAATAACAGTCTTTCTAGAATAGTAATCTATTGTAATATTTCAAAGTTTGTTAGTTAAATAACAGTCTTTCTAGAATAGTAATCTATTGTAATATTTCAAAGTGTGTTTTAGATAAAAAAAAAACAGTCTTACTAGAATAGAAATCTATTGTATTATTTCAAGGTATGTTAATTAAATAGGTCTTTCTAGAATAGTAATCTATTATAATATTTCAAAGTGTGTTAATTAAATAGGTCTTTCTAGAATAGTAATCTCTTGTAATATTTCAAAGTATGTTAATTAAATAACAGTCTTTCTAAAATAGTAATCTATTGTAATATTTCAAAGTGTGTTAATTAAATAACAGTCTTTCTAGAATAGTAATCTATTTTAATATTTTAAAGTGTGTGTTAATTAAATAACAGTCTTTCTAGAATAGTAATCTATTGTAATATTTCAAAGTGTGTTAATTAAATAACAGTCTTTCTAGAATAGTAATCTATTTTAATATTTTAAAGTGTGTGTTAATTAAATAACAGTCTTTCTAGAATAGTAATATTTTGTATTATTTCAAGGTATGTTAATTAAATAACAGTCTTTCCAGAATATAAATCTATTGTAATATTTCAAAGTGTGTGTTAATTAAATAAGTCTTTCTAGAATAGTAATCTATTGTAATATTTGAAAGTGTGTTTTAGTTAAATAACAGTCTTTCTAGAATCGTAATTCAATATAATATTTCAAAGTGTGTGTCAATTAAATAACAGTCTTTCCAGAATAGTAAGTCGATGTAATATTTAAAAGTTTGTTTTAGTTAAATAACAGTCTTTCTAGAATCGTTATTCAATATAATATTTTAAAGTGTGTGTTAATTAAATAACAATCTTTCCAAAATCATAATCTATTGTAATATTTTAAAGTGTGTTAATTAAATAACAATCTTTGCAGAATCGTAATCTATTGTAATTTTTCAAAGTGTGTGTTAGTTAAATAACAGTCTTTCTAGAATAGTAATGTATTGTAATATTTCAAAGTGTGTTAATTAAATAAAAGTCTTTCTAGAATAGTAATCTATTGTAATATTTCAAAGTGTTTTTAGTTAAATAACAGTCTTTCTAGAATAGAAATCTATTGTAATATTTCAAAGTGTGTTAATTAAATAACAGCCTTTCCAGAATAGTAATCTATTGTAATATTTTAAAGTGTGTGTTAATTAAATAACAGTCTTTCCAGAATCGTAATCTACTGTAATATTTTAAAGGGTGTGTTAATTAAATAACAGTCTTTCTAGAATCGTAATTCAATATAATATTTCAAAGTGTGTTTTAGTTAAATAACAGTCTTTCTAGAATAGTAATCTATTGTAATATTGCAAAGTGTGTTAGTTAAATAACAGTCTTTCTAGAATAGTAATCTATTGTAATATTTCAAAGTGTGTTAGTTAAATAACAGTCTTTCTAGAATAGTAATCTTTTGTAATATTTCAAAGTGTGTTAGTAAAATAACAGTCTTTCTAGAATAGTAATCTATTGTAATATTTTAAAGTGTGTTAGTTAAATAACAGTCCTTCTAAAACAGTAATCTATTGTAATATTTCAAAGTGTGTTAGTTAAATAACAGTCTTTCTAGAATAGTGATCTATTGTAATATTTCAAAGTGTGTTAGTTAAATAACAGTCTTTCTAGAATAGTAATCTTTTGTAATATTTCAAAGTCTGTTAGTTAAATAACAGTCTTTCCAAAATTGTAATCTATTGTAATATTTCAAAGTGTGTGTTAGTTAAATAAAAGTCTTTCTAGAATAGTAATGTAATGTAATATTTCAAACTGTGTGTTAAATAATAAACAGTCTTTCCAAAATTGTAATCTATTGTAATATTTCAAAGTGTGTTAATTAACTAACAGTCTTTCCAGAATAGTAATCTATTGTAAAATTTCAAAGTGTGTTAATTAAATAAGTCTTTCCAGAATAGTAATCTATTGTTATATTTCAAAGTGTGTGTTAATTAAAGAAGTCTTTCTAGAAAAGTAATCTATTGTAATATTTTAAAGTGTGTGTTAATTAAATAACAGTCTTTCTAGAATAGTAATTCAATATAATATTTCAAAGTGTGATTTAGTTAAATAACAGTCTTTCTAGAATAGTAATCTATTGTAATATTGCAAGTGTGTTAGTTAAATAACAGTCTTTCTAGAATAGTACTCTATTGTAATATTTCAAAGTGTGTTAGTTAAATAACAGTCTTTCTAAAACAGTAATCTATTGTAATATTTTAAAGTGTGTGTTAATTAAATAACAGTGTTTCTAGAATCGTAATTCAATATAATATTTCAAACTTTGTTTTAGTTAAATAACAGTCTTTCTAGAATAGTAATCTATTGTAATATTTCAAACTGTCTTAGTTAAATAACATTCTTTCTAGAATAGTAATCTATTGTAATATTTTAAAGTGTGTTAGTTAAATAACAGTCTTTCTAAAACAGTAATCTATTGTAATATTTCAAAGTGTGTTAGTTAAATATCAGTCTTTCTAAAATAGTAATCTATTGTAATATTTCAAGGTGTGTTAGTTAAATAACAGTCTTTCCAAAATAGTGATCTATTGTAATATTTCAAAGTGTGTGTTAATTAAATAACAATCTTTCTAGAATAGTAATCTATTGTAATATTTCAAAGTGTGATAATTAAATAACAGTCTTTCTAGAATAGTAATCTATTGTAATATTTAAAAGTGTGTTAGTTAAATAACAGTCTTTCTAGAATAGTAATCTTTTGTAATATTTCAAAGTATGTTAGTTAAATAAGTCTTTCTAAAACAGTAATCTATTGTAATATTTCAAAGTGTGTTAGTTAAATAACAGTCTTTCTAGAATAGTAATCTATTGTAATATTTCAAGGTGTGTTAGTTAAATAACAGTCTTTCTAGAATAGTGATCTATTGTAATATTTCAATGTGTGTGTTAATTAAATAACAGTCTTTCTAGAATAGTAATCTATTGTAATATTTCAAAGTGTGATAATTAAATAACAGTCTTTCTAGAATAGTAATCTATTGTAATATTTCAAAGTGTGATAATTAAATAACAGTCTTTCTAGAATAGTAATCTATTGTAATATTTCAAAGTGTGTTAGTTAATAACAGTCTTTCTAGAATAGTAATCTTTTGCAATATTTCAAAGTATGTTAGTTAAGTAACTGTCTTTCTAGAATAGTAATCTATTGTAATATTTCAAAGTTTGTTAGTTAAATAACAGTCTTTCTAGAATAGTAATCTATTGTAATGTTTCAAAGTGTGTGTTAATTAATTAAGTCTTTCTAGAATAGTAATCTATTGTAATATTTGAAAGTGTGTTTTAGTTAAATAACAGTCTTTCTAGAATCGTAATTCAATATAATATTTCAAAGTGTGTGTCAATTAAATTACAGTCTTTCCAGAATAGTAATTCAATGTAATATTTCAAAGTTTGTTTTAGTTAAATAACAGTCTTTCTACAATCGTAATTCAATATAATATTTTAAAGTGTGTGTTAATTAAATAACAATCTTTCCAAAATCATAATCTATTCTAATATTTCAAAGTGTGTTAATTAAATAACAATCTTTCCAGAATCGTAATCTATTGTAATATTTCAAAGTGTATGTTAGTTAAATAACAGTCTTTCTAGAATAGTAATGTATTGTAATATTTCAAAGCATGTTAATTAAATAACAGTCTTTCTAGAATAGTAATCTATTGTAATATTTCAAAGTGTTTTTTAGTTAAATAACAGTCTTTCTAGAATAGTAATCTATTGCAATATTTCAAAGTGTGTTAATTAAATAACAGCCTTTCCAGAATATTAATCTATTGTAATATTTCAAAGTGTGTTCGTTAAATAACAGTCTATCTAGAATAGTAATCTATTGTAATATTTCAAAGTGTTTTTAGTTAAATAACAGTCTTTCTAGAATAGTAATGTATTGTAATATTTCAAAGTATGTTAATTAAATAACAGTCTTTCTAGAATAGTAATCTATTGTAATATTTCAAAGTGTTTTTTAGTTAAATAACAGTCTTTCTTGAATAGTAATCTATTGTAATATTTCAAAGTGTGTTTTAGTTAAATAACAGTCTTTCTAGAATCGTAATTCAATATAATATTTCAAAGTGTGTGTCAATTAAGTAACAGTCTTTCCAGAATAGTAAGTCGATGTAATATTTCAAAGTTTGTTTTAGTTAAATAACAGTCATTCTAGAATCGTTATTCAATATAATATTTTAAAGTGTGTGTTAATTCAATAACAATCTTTCCAAAATCATAATCTATTGTAATATTTTAAAGTGTGTTAATTAAATAACAATCTTTCCAGAATCGTAATCTATTGTAATTTTTCAAAGTGTGTGTTAGTTAAATAACAGTCTTTCTAGAATAGTAATCTATTGTAATATTTCAAAGTGTTTTTAGTTAAATAACAGTCTTTCTAGAATAGAAATCTATTGTAATATTTCAAAGTGTGTTAATTAAATAACAGCCTTTCCAGAATAGTAATCTTTTGTAATATTTTAAAGTGTGTGTTAATTAAATAACAGTCTTTCCAGAATCGTAATCTACTGTAATATTTTAAAGGGTGTGTTAATTAAATAACAGTCTTTCTAGAATAGTAATCTTTTGTAATATTTCAAAGTGTGCTACTTAAATAACAGTCTTTCTAAAACAGTAATCTATTGTAATATTTCAAAGTGTGTTAGTTAAATAACAGTCTTTCTAGAATAGTAATCTATTGTAATATTTCAAAGTATGTTAGTTAAATAACAGTCTTTCTAGAATAGTAATCTCTTGTAAGATTTCAAAATTTGTTAGTTAAATAACAGTCTTTCTAGAATAGTAATCTATTGTAATATTTCAAAGTGTGCTAGTTAAATAACAGTCTTTCTAAAACAGTAATCTATTGTAATATTTCAAAGTTTGTGTTAATTAAATAACAGTCTTTCTAGAATCGTAATTCAATATAATATTTCAAAGTGTGTTTTAGTTAAATAACAGTCTTTCTAGAATAGTAATCTATTGTAATATTTCAAAGTGTCTTAGTTAAATAACATTCTTTCTAGAATAGTAATCTATTGTAATATTTTAAAGTGTGTTAGTTAAATAAGTCTTTCTAAAACAGTAATCTATTGTAATATTTCAAAGTGTGTTAGTTAAATAACAGTCTTTCTAAAACAGTAAACTATTGTAATATTTCAAAGTGTGTTAGGTAAATAACAGTCTTTCTAGAATAGTAATCTATTGTAATATTTCAAAGTGTGTTAGTTAAATAACAGTCTTTCTAGAATAGTAATCTATTGTAATATTTCAAAGTGTGTGTTAGTTAAATAAAAGTCTTTCTAGAATAGTAATCTTTTGTAATATTTCAAAGTATGTTAGTTAAATAACAGTCTTTCTAGAATAGTAATCTATTGTAATATTTCAAAGTTTGTTAGTTAAATAACAGTCTTTCTAGAATAGTAATCTATTGTAATATTTCAAAGTGTGCTAGTTAAATAACAGTCTTTCTAAAACAGTAATCTATTGTAATATTTCAAAGTGTGTTAGTTAAATAACAGTCTTTCTAGAATAGTAATCTATTGTAATATTTCAAAGTGTGTGTTAGTTAAATAAAAGTCTTTCTAGAATAGTAATCTTTTGTAATATTTCAAAGTATGTTAGTTAAATAACAGTCTTTCTAGAATAGTAATCTATTGTAATATTTCAAAGTTTGTTAGTTAAATAACAGTCTTTCTAGAATAGTAATCTATTGTAATATTTCAAAGTGTGTTTTAGATAAAAAAAAAACAGTCTTACTAGAATAGAAATCTATTGTATTATTTCAAGGTATGTTAATTAAATAGGTCTTTCTAGAATAGTAATCTATTATAATATTTCAAAGTGTGTTAATTAAATAGGTCTTTCTAGAATAGTAATCTCTTGTAATATTTCAAAGTATGTTAATTAAATAACAGTCTTTCTAAAATAGTAATCTATTGTAATATTTCAAAGTGTGTTAATTAAATAACAGTCTTTCTAGAATAGTAATCTATTTTAATATTTTAAAGTGTGTGTTAATTAAATAACAGTCTTTCTAGAATAGTAATCTATTGTAATATTTCAAAGTGTGTTAATTAAATAACAGTCTTTCTAGAATAGTAATCTATTTTAATATTTTAAAGTGTGTGTTAATTAAATAACAGTCTTTCTAGAATAGTAATATTTTGTATTATTTCAAGGTATGTTAATTAAATAACAGTCTTTCCAGAATATAAATCTATTGTAATATTTCAAAGTGTGTGTTAATTAAATAAGTCTTTCTAGAATAGTAATCTATTGTAATATTTGAAAGTGTGTTTTAGTTAAATAACAGTCTTTCTAGAATCGTAATTCAATATAATATTTCAAAGTGTGTGTCAATTAAATAACAGTCTTTCCAGAATAGTAAGTCGATGTAATATTTAAAAGTTTGTTTTAGTTAAATAACAGTCTTTCTAGAATCGTTATTCAATATAATATTTTAAAGTGTGTGTTAATTAAATAACAATCTTTCCAAAATCATAATCTATTGTAATATTTTAAAGTGTGTTAATTAAATAACAATCTTTGCAGAATCGTAATCTATTGTAATTTTTCAAAGTGTGTGTTAGTTAAATAACAGTCTTTCTAGAATAGTAATGTATTGTAATATTTCAAAGTGTGTTAATTAAATAAAAGTCTTTCTAGAATAGTAATCTATTGTAATATTTCAAAGTGTTTTTAGTTAAATAACAGTCTTTCTAGAATAGAAATCTATTGTAATATTTCAAAGTGTGTTAATTAAATAACAGCCTTTCCAGAATAGTAATCTATTGTAATATTTTAAAGTGTGTGTTAATTAAATAACAGTCTTTCCAGAATCGTAATCTACTGTAATATTTTAAAGGGTGTGTTAATTAAATAACAGTCTTTCTAGAATCGTAATTCAATATAATATTTCAAAGTGTGTTTTAGTTAAATAACAGTCTTTCTAGAATAGTAATCTATTGTAATATTGCAAAGTGTGTTAGTTAAATAACAGTCTTTCTAGAATAGTAATCTATTGTAATATTTCAAAGTGTGTTAGTTAAATAACAGTCTTTCTAGAATAGTAATCTTTTGTAATATTTCAAAGTGTGTTAGTAAAATAACAGTCTTTCTAGAATAGTAATCTATTGTAATATTTTAAAGTGTGTTAGTTAAATAACAGTCCTTCTAAAACAGTAATCTATTGTAATATTTCAAAGTGTGTTAGTTAAATAACAGTCTTTCTAGAATAGTGATCTATTGTAATATTTCAAAGTGTGTTAGTTAAATAACAGTCTTTCTAGAATAGTAATCTTTTGTAATATTTCAAAGTCTGTTAGTTAAATAACAGTCTTTCCAAAATTGTAATCTATTGTAATATTTCAAAGTGTGTGTTAGTTAAATAAAAGTCTTTCTAGAATAGTAATGTAATGTAATATTTCAAACTGTGTGTTAAATAATAAACAGTCTTTCCAAAATTGTAATCTATTGTAATATTTCAAAGTGTGTTAATTAACTAACAGTCTTTCCAGAATAGTAATCTATTGTAAAATTTCAAAGTGTGTTAATTAAATAAGTCTTTCCAGAATAGTAATCTATTGTTATATTTCAAAGTGTGTGTTAATTAAAGAAGTCTTTCTAGAAAAGTAATCTATTGTAATATTTTAAAGTGTGTGTTAATTAAATAACAGTCTTTCTAGAATAGTAATTCAATATAATATTTCAAAGTGTGATTTAGTTAAATAACAGTCTTTCTAGAATAGTAATCTATTGTAATATTGCAAGTGTGTTAGTTAAATAACAGTCTTTCTAGAATAGTACTCTATTGTAATATTTCAAAGTGTGTTAGTTAAATAACAGTCTTTCTAAAACAGTAATCTATTGTAATATTTTAAAGTGTGTGTTAATTAAATAACAGTGTTTCTAGAATCGTAATTCAATATAATATTTCAAACTTTGTTTTAGTTAAATAACAGTCTTTCTAGAATAGTAATCTATTGTAATATTTCAAACTGTCTTAGTTAAATAACATTCTTTCTAGAATAGTAATCTATTGTAATATTTTAAAGTGTGTTAGTTAAATAACAGTCTTTCTAAAACAGTAATCTATTGTAATATTTCAAAGTGTGTTAGTTAAATATCAGTCTTTCTAAAATAGTAATCTATTGTAATATTTCAAGGTGTGTTAGTTAAATAACAGTCTTTCCAAAATAGTGATCTATTGTAATATTTCAAAGTGTGTGTTAATTAAATAACAATCTTTCTAGAATAGTAATCTATTGTAATATTTCAAAGTGTGATAATTAAATAACAGTCTTTCTAGAATAGTAATCTATTGTAATATTTAAAAGTGTGTTAGTTAAATAACAGTCTTTCTAGAATAGTAATCTTTTGTAATATTTCAAAGTATGTTAGTTAAATAAGTCTTTCTAAAACAGTAATCTATTGTAATATTTCAAAGTGTGTTAGTTAAATAACAGTCTTTCTAGAATAGTAATCTATTGTAATATTTCAAGGTGTGTTCGTTAAATAACAGTCTATCTAGAATAGTAATCTATTGTAATATTTCAAAGTGTTTTTAGTTAAATAACAGTCTTTCCAGTATAGCAATGTATTGTAATATTTCAAAATGTGTGTTAGTTAAATAACAGTCTTTCTAGAATAATAATGTATTGTAATCTTTCAAAGTGTGTTAGTTAAATTACAGTCTTTCTAGAATAGTAATGTATTGTAATATTTCAAAGTGTTTTTTAGTTAAATAACAGTCTTTCCAGAATCGTAATCTATTGTAATTTTTCAAAGGGTGTGTTAGTTAAATAACAGTCTTTCTAGAATAGTAATGTATTGTAATATTTTAAAGTGTGTTAATTAAATAACAGTCTTTCTAGAATAGTAATCTATTGTAATATTTCAAAGTGTGTGTTAGTTAAATAAAAGTCTTTCTAGAATAGTAATCTTTTGTAATATTTCAAAGTATGTTAGTTAAATAACAGTCTTTCTAGAATAGTAATCTATTGTAATATTTCAAAAATTGTTAGTTAAATAACAGTCTTTCTAGAATATAAATCTATTGTAATATTTCAAAGTGTGTGTTAATTAAATAAGTCTTTCTAGAATAGTAATCTATTGTAATATTTCAAAGTGTGTTTTAGTTAAATAACAGTCTTTCTAGAATCGTAATTCAATATAATATTTCAAAGTGTGTGTCAATTAAGTAACAGTCTTTCCAGAATAGTAAGTCGATGTAATATTTCAAAGTTTGTTTTAGTTAAATAACAGTCTTTCTAGAATCGTTATTCAATATAATATTTTAAAGTGTGTGTTAATTCAATAACAATCTTTCCAAAATCATAATCTATTGTAATATTTTAAAGTGTGTTAATTAAATAACAATCTTTCCAGAATCGTAATCTATTGTAATTTTTCAAAGTGTGTGTTAGTTAAATAACAGTCTTTCTAGAATAGTAATCTATTGTAATATTTCAAAGTGTTTTTAGTTAAATAACAGTCTTTCTAGAATAGAAATCTATTGTAATATTTCAAAGTATGTTAATTAAATAACAGCCTTTCCAGAATAGTAATCTTTTGTAATATTTTAAAGTGTGTGTTAATTAAATAACAGTCTTTCCAGAATCGTAATCTACTGTAATATTTTAAAGGGTGTGTTAATTAAATAACAGTCTTTCTAGAATAGTAATCTTTTGTAATATTTCAAAGTGTGCTACTTAATTAACAGTCTTTCTAAAACAGTAATCTATTGTAATATTTCAAAGTGTGTTAGTTAAATAACAGTCTTTCTAGAATAGTAATCTATTGTAATATTTCAAAGTATGTTAGTTAAATAACAGTCTTTCTAGAATAGTAATCTATTGTAAGATTTCAAAATTTGTTAGTTAAATAACAGTCTTTCTAGAATAGTAATCTATTGTAATATTTCAAAGTGTGCTAGTTAAATAACAGTCTTTCTAAAACAGTAATCTATTGTAATATTTCAAAGTGTGTGTTAATTAAATAACAGTCTTTCTAGAATCGTAATTCAATATAATATTTCAAAGTGTGTTTTAGTTAAATAACAGTCTTTCTAGAATAGTAATCTATTGTAATATTTCAAAGTGTCTTAGTTAAATAACATTCTTTCTAGAATAGTAATCTATTGTAATATTTTAAAGTGTGTTAGTTAAATAAGTCTTTCTAAAACAGTAATCTATTGTAATATTTCAAAGTGTGTTAGTTAAATAACAGTCTTTCTAAAACAGTAAACTATTGTAATATTTCAAAGTGTGTTAGGTAAATAACAGTCTTTCTAGAATAGTAATCTATTGTAATATTTCAAAGTGTGTTAGTTAAATAACAGTCTTTCTAGAATAGTAATCTATTGTAATATTTCAAAGTGTGTGTTAGTTAAATAAAAGTCTTTCTAGAATAGTAATCTTTTGTAATATTTCAAAGTATGTTAGTTAAATAACAGTCTTTCTAGAATAGTAATCTATTGTAATATTTCAAAGTTTGTTAGTTAAATAACAGTCTTTCTAGAATAGTAATCTATTGTAATATTTCAAAGTGTGCTAGTTAAATAACAGTCTTTCTAAAACAGTAATCTATTGTAATATTTCAAAGTGTGTTAGTTAAATAACAGTCTTTCTAGAATAGTAATCTATTGTAATATTTCAAAGTGTGTGTTAGTTAAATAAAAGTCTTTCTAGAATAGTAATCTTTTGTAATATTTCAAAGTATGTTAGTTAAATAACAGTCTTTCTAGAATAGTAATCTATTGTAATATTTCAAAGTTTGTTAGTTAAATAACAGTCTTTCTAGAATAGTAATCTATTGTAATATTTCAAAGTGTGTTTTAGATAAAAAAAAACAGTCTTACTAGAATAGAAATCTATTGTATTATTTCAAGGTATGTTAATTAAATAACAGTCTTTGCAGAATAGTAATCTATTATAATATTTCAAAGTGTGTTAATTAAATAGGTCTTTCTAGAATAGTAATCTCTTGTAATATTTCAAAGTATGTTAATTAAATAACAGTCTTTCTAGAATAGTAATCTATTGTAATATTTCAAAGTGTGTTAATTAAATAAGTCTTTCTAGAATAGTAATCTATTTTAATATTTTAAAGTGTGTGTTAATTAAATAACAGTCTTTCTAGAATAGTAATATTTTGTATTATTTCAAGGTATGTTAATTAAATAACAGTCTTTCCAGAATATAAATCTATTGTAATATTTCAAAGTGTGTGTTAATTAAATAAGTCTTTCTAGAATAGTAATCTATTGTAATATTTGAAAGTGTGTTTTAGTTAAATAACAGTCTTTCTAGAATCGTAATTCAATATAATATTTCAAAGTGTGTGTCAATTAAATAACAGTCTTTCCAGAATAGTAAGTCGATGTAATATTTAAAAGTTTGTTTTAGTTAAATAACAGTCTTTCTAGAATCGTTATTCAATATAATATTTTAAAGTGTGTGTTAATTAAATAACAATCTTTCCAAAATCATAATCTATTGTAATATTTTAAAGTGTGTTAATTAAATAACAATCTTTGCAGAATCGTAATCTATTGTAATTTTTCAAAGTGTGTGTTAGTTAAATAACAGTCTTTCTAGAATAGTAATCTATTGTAATATTTCAAAGTGTTTTTAGTTAAAAAACAGTCTTTCTAGAATAGAAATCTATTGTAATATTTCAAAGTATGTTAATTAAATAACAGCCTTTCCAGAATAGTAATCTTTTGTAATATTTTAAAGTGTGTGTTAATTAAATAACAGTCTTTCCAGAATCGTAATCTACTGTAATATTTTAAAGGGTGTGTTAATTAAATAACAGTCTTTCTAGAATAGTAATCTTTTGTAATATTTCAAAGTGTGCTACTTAAATAACAGTCTTTCTAAAACAGTAATCTATTGTAATATTTCAAAGTGTGTTAGTTAAATAACAGTCTTTCTAGAATAGTAATCTATTGTAATATTTCAAAGTATGTTAGTTAAATAACAGTCTTTCTAGAATAGTAATCTATTGTAAGATTTCAAAATTTGTTAGTTAAATAACAGTCTTTCTAGAATAGTAATCTATTGTAATATTTCAAAGTGTGCTAGTTAAATAACAGTCTTTCTAAAACAGTAATCTATTGTAATATTTCAAAGTGTGTGTTAATTAAATAACAGTCTTTCTAGAATCGTAATTCAATATAATATTTCAAAGTGTGTTTTAGTTAAATAACAGTCTTTCTAGAATAGTAATCTATTGTAATATTTCAAAGTGTCTTAGTTAAATAACATTCTTTCTAGAATAGTAATCTATTGTAATATTTTAAAGTGTGTTAGTTAAATAAGTCTTTCTAAAACAGTAATCTATTGTAATATTTCAAAGTGTGTTAGTTAAATAACAGTCTTTCTAAAACAGTAAACTATTGTAATATTTCAAAGTGTGTTAGGTAAATAACAGTCTTTCTAGAATAGTAATCTATTGTAATATTTCAAAGTGTGTTAGTTAAATAACAGTCTTTCTAGAATAGTAATCTATTGTAATATTTCAAAGTGTGTGTTAGTTAAATAAAAGTCTTTCTAGAATAGTAATCTTTTGTAATATTTCAAAGTATGTTAGTTAAATAACAGTCTTTCTAGAATAGTAATCTATTGTAATATTTCAAAGTTTGTTAGTTAAATAACAGTCTTTCTAGAATAGTAATCTATTGTAATATTTCAAAGTGTGCTAGTTAAATAACAGTCTTTCTAAAACAGTAATCTATTGTAATATTTCAAAGTGTGTTAGTTAAATAACAGTCTTTCTAGAATAGTAATCTATTGTAATATTTCAAAGTGTGTGTTAGTTAAATAAAAGTCTTTCTAGAATAGTAATCTTTTGTAATATTTCAAAGTATGTTAGTTAAATAACAGTCTTTCTAGAATAGTAATCTATTGTAATATTTCAAAGTTTGTTAGTTAAATAACAGTCTTTCTAGAATAGTAATCTATTGTAATATTTCAAAGTGTGTTTTAGATAAAAAAAAAACAGTCTTACTAGAATAGAAATCTATTGTATTATTTCAAGGTATGTTAATTAAATAACAGTCTTTGCAGAATAGTAATCTATTATAATATTTCAAAGTGTGTTAATTAAATAGGTCTTTCTAGAATAGTAATCTCTTGTAATATTTCAAAGTATGTTAATTAAATAACAGTCTTTCTAGAATAGTAATCTATTGTAATATTTCAAAGTGTGTTAATTAAATAAGTCTTTCTAGAATAGTAATCTATTTTAATATTTTAAAGTGTGTGTTAATTAAATAACAGTCTTTCTAGAATAGTAATATTTTGTATTATTTCAAGGTATGTTAATTAAATAACAGTCTTTCCAGAATATAAATCTATTGTAATATTTCAAAGTGTGTGTTAATTAAATAAGTCTTTCTAGAATAGTAATCTATTGTAATATTTGAAAGTGTGTTTTAGTTAAATAACAGTCTTTCTAGAATCGTAATTCAATATAATATTTCAAAGTGTGTGTCAATTAAATAACAGTCTTTCCAGAATAGTAAGTCGATGTAATATTTAAAAGTTTGTTTTAGTTAAATAACAGTCTTTCTAGAATCGTTATTCAATATAATATTTTAAAGTGTGTGTTAATTAAATAACAATCTTTCCAAAATCATAATCTATTGTAATATTTTAAAGTGTGTTAATTAAATAACAATCTTTGCAGAATCGTAATCTATTGTAATTTTTCAAAGTGTGTGTTAGTTAAATAACAGTCTTTCTAGAATAGTAATGTATTGTAATATTTCAAAGTGTGTTAATTAAATAAAAGTCTTTCTAGAATAGTAAACTATTGTAATATTTCAAAGTGTTTTTAGTTAAATAACAGTCTTTCTAGAATAGAAATCTATTGTAATATTTCAAAGTGTGTTAATTAAATAACAGCCTTTCCAGAATAGTAATCTATTGTAATATTTTAAAGTGTGTGTTAATTAAATAACAGTCTTTCCAGAATCGTAATCTACTGTAATATTTTAAAGGGTGTGTTGATTAAATAACAGTCTTTCTAGAATCGTAATTCAATATAATATTTCAAAGTGTGTTTTAGTTAAATAACAGTCTTTCTAGAATAGTAATCTATTGTAATATTGCAAAGTGTGTTAGTTAAATAACAGTCTTTCTAGAATAGTAATCTATTGTAATATTTCAAAGTGTGTTAGTTAAATAACAGTCTTTCTAGAATAGTAATCTTTTGTAATATTTCAAAGTGTGTTAGTAAAATAACAGTCTTTCTAGAATAGTAATCTATTGTAATATTTTAAAGTGTGTTAGTTAAATAACAGTCCTTCTAAAACAGTAATCTATTGTAATATTTCAAAGTGTGTTAGTTAAATAACAGTCTTTCTAGAATAGTGATCTATTGTAATATTTCAAAGTGTGTTAGTTAAATAACAGTCTTTCTAGAATAGTAATCTTTTGTAATATTTCAAAGTCTGTTAGTTAAATAACAGTCTTTCCAAAATTGTAATCTATTGTAATATTTCAAAGTGTGTGTTACTTAAATAAAAGTCTCTCTAGAATAGTAATGTAATGTAATATTTCAAACTGTGTGTTAAATAATAAACAGTCTTTCCAAAATTGTAATCTATTGTAATATTTCAAAGTGTGTTAATTAACTAACAGTCTTTCCAGAATAGTAATCTATTGTAAAATTTCAAAGTGTGTTAATTAAATAAGTCTTTCCAGAATAGTAATCTATTGTTATATTTCAAAGTGTGTGTTAATTAAAGAAGTCTTTCTAGAAAAGTAATCTATTGTAATATTTTAAAGTGTGTGTTAATTAAATAACAGTCTTTCTAGAATAGTAATTCAATATAATATTTCAAAGTGTGATTTAGTTAAATAACAGTCTTTCTAGAATAGTAATCTATTGTAATATTGCAAGTGTGTTAGTTAAATAACAGCCTTTCTAGAATAGTACTCTATTGTAATATTTCAAAGTGTGTTAGTTAAATAACAGTCTTTCTAAAACAGTAATCTATTGTAATATTTTAAAGTGTGTGTTAATTAAATAACAGTGTTTCTAGAATCGTAATTCAATATAATATTTCAAACTTTGTTTTAGTTAAATAACAGTCTTTCTAGAATAGTAATCTATTGTAATATTTCAAACTGTCTTAGTTAAATAACATTCTTTCTAGAATAGTAATCTATTGTAATATTTTAAAGTGTGTTAGTTAAATAACAGTCTTTCTAAAACAGTAATCTATTGTAATATTTCAAAGTGTGTTAGTTAAATATCAGTCTTTCTAAAATAGTAATCTATTGTAATATTTCAAGGTGTGTTAGTTAAATAACAGTCTTTCCAAAATAGTGATCTATTGTAATATTTCAAAGTGTGTGTTAATTAAATAACAATCTTTCTAGAATAGTAATCTATTGTAATATTTCAAAGTGTGATAATTAAATAACAGTCTTTCTAGAATAGTAATCTATTGTAATATTTAAAAGTGTGTTAGTTAAATAACAGTCTTTCTAGAATAGTAATCTTTTGTAATATTTCAAAGTATGTTAGTTAAATAAGTCTTTCTAAAACAGTAATCTATTGTAATATTTCAAAGTGTGTTAGTTAAATAACAGTCTTTCTAGAATAGTAATCTATTGTAATATTTCAAGGTGTGTTAGTTAAATAACAGTCTTTCTAGAATAGTGATCTATTGTAATATTTCAAAGTGTGTGTTAATTAAATAACAGTCTTTCTAGAATAGTAATCTATTGCAATATTTCAAAGTGTGATAATTAAATAACAGTCTTTCTAGAATAGTAATCTATTGTAATATTTCAAAGTGTGATAATTAAATAACAGTCTTTCTAGAATAGTAATCTATTGTAATATTTCAAAGTGTGTTAGTTAATAACAGTCTTTCTAGAATAGTAATCTTTTGCAATATTTCAAAGTATGTTAGTTAAGTAACTGTCTTTCTAGAATAGTAATCTATTGTAATATTTCAAAGTTTGTTAGTTAAATAACAGTCTTTCTAGAATAGTAATCTATTGTAATGTTTCAAAGTGTGTGTTAATTAATTAAGTCTTTCTAGAATAGTAATCTATTGTAATATTTGAAAGTGTGTTTTAGTTAAATAACAGTCTTTCTAGAATCGTAATTCAATATAATATTTCAAAGTGTGTGTCAATTAAATTACAGTCTTTCCAGAATAGTAATTCAATGTAATATTTCAAAGTTTGTTTTAGTTAAATAACAGTCTTTCTACAATCGTAATTCAATATAATATTTTAAAGTGTGTGTTAATTAAATAACAATCTTTCGAAAATCATAATCTATTCTAATATTTCAAAGTGTGTTAATTAAATAACAATCTTTCCAGAATCGTAATCTATTGTAATATTTCAAAGTGTGTGTTAGTTAAATAACAGTCTTTCTAGAATAGTAATGTATTGTAATATTTCAAAGTATGTTAATTAAATAACAGTCTTTCTAGAATAGTAATCTATTGTAATATTTCAAAGTGTTTTTTAGTTAAATAACAGTCTTTCTAGAATAGTAATCTATTGCAATATTTCAAAGTGTGTTAATTAAATAACAGCCTTTCCAGAATATTAATCTATTGTAATATTTCAAAGTGTGTTCGTTAAATAACAGTCTATCTAGAATAGTAATCTATTGTAATATTTCAAAGTGTTTTTAGTTAAATAACAGTCTTTCCAGTATAGCAATGTATTGTAATATTTCAAAATGTGTGTTAGTTAAATAACAGTCTTTCTAGAATAGTAATGTATTGTAATCTTTCAAAGTGTGTTAGTTAAATTACAGTCTTTCTAGAATAGTAATGTATTGTAATATTTCAAAGTGTTTTTTAGTTAAATAACAGTCTTTCCAGAATCGTAATCTATTGTAATTTTTCAAAGGGTGTGTTAGTTAAATAACAGTCTTTCTAGAATAGTAATGTACTGTAATATTTTAAAGTGTGTTAATTAAATAACAGTCTTTCTAGAATAGTAATCTATTGTAATATTTTAAAGTGTGTTAATTAAATAACAGTCATTCTAGAATCGTAATCTATTGTAATATTTTAAAGCGTGTGTTAATTAAATAACAGTCTTTCTAGAATCGTAATTCAATATAATATTTCAAAGTGTGTTTTAGTTAAATAACATTCTTTCTAGAATAGTAATCTATTGTAATATTTTAAAGTGTGTTAGTTAAATAACAGTCTTTCTAAAACAGTAATCTATTGTAATATTACAAAGTGTGTTAGTTAAAGAACAGTCTTTCTAAAACAGCAATCTATTGTAATATTTCAAAGTGTGTTAGTTAAATAACAGTCTTTCTAGAATAGTAATCTATTGTAATATTTCAAAGTGTGTTAGGTAAATAATAGTCTTTCTAGAATAGTAATCTATTGTAATATTTCAAAGTGTGTTATTTAAATTACAGTCTTTCTAGAATAGTAATCTTTAGTAATATTTCAAAGTATGTTAGTTAAATAACAGTCTTTCTAGAATCGTAATCTTTTGTAATATTTCAAGGTACGTTAGTTAAATAACACTCTTTCTAGAATAGTAATCTATTGTAATATTTCAAAGTTTGTTAGTTAAATAACAGTCTTTCCAGAATCGTAATCTATTGTAATATTTTAAAGTGTGTGTTAATTAAATAACAGTCCTTCTAGAATCGTTTTTCAATATAATATTTCAAAGTGTGCTTAAGTTAAATAACTGTCTTTCTAGAATAGTAATCTATTGTAATATTTCAAAGTGTCTTAGTTAAATAACATTCTTTCTAGAATAGTAATCTATTCTAATATTTTAAAGTGTGTTAGTTAAATAAGTCTTTCTAAAACAGTAATCTATTGTAATATTTCAAAGTGTGTTAGTTAAATAACAGTCTTTCTAGAATAGTAATCTATTGTAATATTTCAAAGTGTGTTAGTTAAATAACAGTCTTCCTAGAAGAGTAATCTATTGTAATATTTCAAAAAGTGTGTTAGTTAAATAAAAGTCTTTCCAGAATAGTAATCTTTTGTAATATTTCAAAGTATGTTAGTTAAATAACAGTCTTTCTAGAATAGTAATCGTTTGTAATATTTCAAAGTATGTTAGTTAAATAACAGTCTTTCTAGAATAGTAATCTATTGTAATATTTCAAAGTTTGTTAGTTAAATAACAGTCTTTCTAGAATAGTAATCTATTGTAATATTTCAAAGTGTGGTTTAGATAAAAAAAAACAGTCTTTCTAGAATAGTAATCTTTTGTATTATTTCAAGGTTAGTTAATTAAATAACAGTCTTTCCAGAATAGTAATCTATTGTAATATTTCAAAGTGTGTTAATTAAATAACAGTCTTTCTTGAATAGCAATCTTTTGTAATATTTCAAAGTGTGTTAATTACATAAGTCTTTCTAGAATAGTAATCTATTGTAATATTTTAAAGTGTGTGTTAATTAAATAACAGTCTTTCTAGAATAGTAATATTTTGTATTATTTCAAGGTATGTTAATTAAATAACAGTCTTTCCAGAATAGTAATCTATTGTAATATTTCAAAGTGTGTGTTAATTAAATAAGTCTTTCTAGAATAGTAATCTATTGTAATATTTGAAAGTGTGTTTTAGTTAAATAACAGTCTTTCTAGAATCGTAATTCAATATAATATTTCAAAGTGTGTGTCAATTAAATAACAGTCTTTCCAGAATAGTAATTCAATGTAATATTTCAAAGTTTGTTTTAGTTAAATAACAGTCTTTCTAGAAGCGTAATTCAATATAATATTTTAAAGTGTGTGTTAATTAAATAACAATCTTTCCAAAATCATAATCTATTGTAATATTTCAAAGTGTGTTAATTAAATAACAATCTTTCCAGAATCGTAATCTATTGTAATATTTCAAAGTGTGTGTTAGTTAAATAACAGTCTTTCTAGAATAGTAATGTATTGTAATATTTCAAAGTGTGTTAATTAAATAACAGTCTTTCTAGAATAGTAATCTATTGTAATATTTCAAAATGTTTTTTAGTTAAATAACAGTCTTTCTAGAATAGTAATCTATTGTAATATTTCAAATTGTGTTAATTAAATAACAGCCTTTCCAGAATAGTAATCTATTGTAATATTTTTAAGTGGTTGTTAATTAAATAACAGTCTTTCCAGAATCGTAATCTACTGTAATATTTTAAAGTGTGTGTTAATTAAATAACAGTCTTTCTAGAATCGTAATTCAGTATAATATGTCAAAGTGTGTTTTAGTTAAATAACAGTCTTTCTAGAATAGTAATCTATTGTAATATTTCAAAGTGTCTTAGTTAAATAACATTCTTTCTAGAATAGTAATCTATTGTAATATTTTAAAGTGTGTTAGTTAAATAACAGTCTTTCTAAAACAGTAATCTATTGTAATATTTCAAAGTGTGTTAGTTAAATAACAGTCTTTCTAAAACAGTAATCTATTGTAATATTTCAAAGTGTGTTAGTTGAATAACAGTCTTTCTAGAATAGTAATCTATTGTAATATTTCAAAGTGTGTTACTTAAATAACAGTCTTTCTAGAATAGTAATCTATTGTAATATTTCAAAGTGTGTTTGTTAAATAACAGTCTTTCTAGAATAGTAATCTATTGTAATATTTCAAAGTGTGTTATTTAAGTAACAGTCTTTCTAGAATAGTAATCTATTGTAATATTTCAAAGTATGTTTTTTAAATAACAGTCTTTCTAGAATAGTAATCTTTTGTAATATTTCAAAGTATGTTAGTTAAATAACAGTCTTTCTAGAATAGTAATCTATTGTAATATTTCAAAGTTTGTTAGTTAAATAACAATCTTTCTAGAATAGTAATCTATTGTAATATTTCAAAGTGGTTTAGATAAAAAAAAAAGTCTTTCTAGAATAGTTATCTATTGTATTATTTCAAGGTATGTTAATTAAATAACAGTCTTTCTAGAATCGTAATTCAATATAATATTTCAAAGTGTGTGTCAATTAAATAACAGTCTTTCCAGAATAGTAATTCAATGTAATATTTTAAATTGTGTTAGTTAAATAACAGTCTTTCTAGAATAGTAATCTATTGTAATATTTAAAAGTGTGTTAGTTAAATAACAGTCTTTCCAGAATAGTAATCTATTGTAATATTTCAAAGTATGTTAGTTAAATAACAGTCTTTCTAGAATAGTAATCTATTGTAATATTTCAAAGTTTGTTAGTTAAATAGCAATCTTTCTAGAATAGTAATCTATTGTAATATTTCAAAGTGGTTTTAGATAAAAAAAAAAAGTCTTTCTAGAATAGTAATCTATTGTATTATTTCAAGGTATGTTAATTAAATAACAGTCTTTCTAGAATCGTATTTCAATATAATATTTCAAAGTGTGTGTCAATTAAATAACAGTCTTTCCAGAATAGTAATTCATTGTAATATTTCAAATTGTGTTAGTTAAATAACAGTCTTTCTAGAATAGTAATCTATTGTAATATTTAAAAGTGTGTTAGTTAAATAACAGTCTTTCCAGAATAGTAATCTATTGTAATATTTCAACGTTTGTTAATTAAATAACAGTCTTTCTAGAATGAAAATCTATTGTAATATTTGAAAGTGTGTTTTAGTTAAATAACAGTTTTTCATTAATCTATTGTAATATTTCAAAGTGTGTGTTAATTAAATAACAGTATTTCTAGAATAGTAATCTATTGTAATATTTCAAAGTGTGTTAGCTAAATAACAGTCTTTCTAGAATAGTAATCTATTGTAATATTTCAAAGTCTGTTTTAATTAAATAAGTCGTTCTAGAATAGTAATCTATTGTAATATTTGAAAGTGTTTTTTAGTTAAATAAAGTTTTTCATTAATCTATTGTAATATTTCAAAGTGTGTGTTAATTAAATAACAGTCTTTCTAGAATAGTAATCTATTGTTATATTTCAAAGTGTGTTAGTTAAATAACAGTCTTTCTAGAATAGTAATCTATTGTAATATTTCAAAGTGTGTTAATTAAATAACAGTCTTTCTAGAATAGTAATCTATTGTAATATTTCAAAGTGTGTTATTTAAATAACAGTGTTTCTTGAATAGTAATCTGTTGTAATATTTGAAAGTGTGTTTTAGTTAAATAACAGTTTTTCATTGATCTATTGTAATATTTCAAAGTGTGTTAATTAAATAAGTCTGTCTAGAATAGTAATCTATTGTAATATTTCAAAGTGTGTGTTAATTAAATAAGTCTTTCTAGAATAGTAATCTATTGTAATATTTGAAAGTGTGTTTTAGTTAAATAACAGTCTTTCTTGAATAGCAATCTTTTGTAATATTTCAAAGTGTGTTAATTACATAAGTCTTTCTAGAATAGTAATCTATTGTAATATTTTAAAGTGTGTGTTAATTAAATAACAGTCTTTCTAGAATAGTAATATTTTGTATTATTTCAAGGTATGTTAATTAAATAACAGTCTTTCCAGAATAGTAATCTATTGTAATATTTCAAAGTGTGTGTTAATTAAATAAGTCTTTCTAGAATAGTAATCTATTGTAATATTTGAAAGTGTGTTTTAGTTAAATAACAGTCTTTCTAGAATCGTAATTCAATATAATATTTCAAAGTGTGTGTCAATTAAATAACAGTCTTTCCAGAATAGTAATTCAATGTAATATTTCAAAGTTTGTTTTAGTTAAATAACAGTCTTTCTAGAAGCGTAATTCAATATAATATTTTAAAGTGTGTGTTAATTAAATAACAATCTTTCCAAAATCATAATCTATTGTAATATTTCAAAGTGTGTTAATTAAATAACAATCTTTCCAGAATCGTAATCTATTGTAATATTTCAAAGTGTGTGTTAGTTAAATAACAGTCTTTCTAGAATAGTAATGTATTGTAATATTTCAAAGTGTGTTAATTAAATAACAGTCTTTCTAGAATAGTAATCTATTGTAATATTTCAAAATGTTTTTTAGTTAAATAACAGTCTTTCTAGAATAGTAATCTATTGTAATATTTCAAATTGTGTTAATTAAATAACAGCCTTTCCAGAATAGTAATCTATTGTAATATTTTTAAGTGGTTGTTAATTAAATAACAGTCTTTCCAGAATCGTAATCTACTGTAATATTTTAAAGTGTGTGTTAATTAAATAACAGTCTTTCTAGAATCGTAATTCAGTATAATATGTCAAAGTGTGTTTTAGTTAAATAACAGTCTTTCTAGAATAGTAATCTATTGTAATATTTCAAAGTGTCTTAGTTAAATAACATTCTTTCTAGAATAGTAATCTATTGTAATATTTTAAAGTGTGTTAGTTAAATAACAGTCTTTCTAAAACAGTAATCTATTGTAATATTTCAAAGTGTGTTAGTTAAATAACAGTCTTTCTAAAACAGTAATCTATTGTAATATTTCAAAGTGTGTTAGTTGAATAACAGTCTTTCTAGAATAGTAATCTATTGTAATATTTCAAAGTGTGTTACTTAAATAACAGTCTTTCTAGAATAGTAATCTATTGTAATATTTCAAAGTGTGTTTGTTAAATAACAGTCTTTCTAGAATAGTAATCTATTGTAATATTTCAAAGTGTGTTATTTAAGTAACAGTCTTTCTAGAATAGTAATCTATTGTAATATTTCAAAGTATGTTTTTTAAATAACAGTCTTTCTAGAATAGTAATCTTTTGTAATATTTCAAAGTATGTTAGTTAAATAACAGTCTTTCTAGAATAGTAATCTATTGTAATATTTCAAAGTTTGTTAGTTAAATAACAATCTTTCTAGAATAGTAATCTATTGTAATATTTCAAAGTGGTTTAGATAAAAAAAAAAGTCTTTCTAGAATAGTTATCTATTGTATTATTTCAAGGTATGTTAATTAAATAACAGTCTTTCTAGAATCGTAATTCAATATAATATTTCAAAGTGTGTGTCAATTAAATAACAGTCTTTCCAGAATAGTAATTCAATGTAATATTTTAAATTGTGTTAGTTAAATAACAGTCTTTCTAGAATAGTAATCTATTGTAATATTTAAAAGTGTGTTAGTTAAATAACAGTCTTTCCAGAATAGTAATCTATTGTAATATTTCAAAGTATGTTAGTTAAATAACAGTCTTTCTAGAATAGTAATCTATTGTAATATTTCAAAGTTTGTTAGTTAAATAGCAATCTTTCTAGAATAGTAATCTATTGTAATATTTCAAAGTGGTTTTAGATAAAAAAAAAAAGTCTTTCTAGAATAGTAATCTATTGTATTATTTCAAGGTATGTTAATTAAATAACAGTCTTTCTAGAATCGTATTTCAATATAATATTTCAAAGTGTGTGTCAATTAAATAACAGTCTTTCCAGAATAGTAATTCATTGTAATATTTCAAATTGTGTTAGTTAAATAACAGTCTTTCTAGAATAGTAATCTATTGTAATATTTAAAAGTGTGTTAGTTAAATAACAGTCTTTCCAGAATAGTAATCTATTGTAATATTTCAACGTTTGTTAATTAAATAACAGTCTTTCTAGAATGAAAATCTATTGTAATATTTGAAAGTGTGTTTTAGTTAAATAACAGTTTTTCATTAATCTATTGTAATATTTCAAAGTGTGTGTTAATTAAATAACAGTATTTCTAGAATAGTAATCTATTGTAATATTTCAAAGTGTGTTAGCTAAATAACAGTCTTTCTAGAATAGTAATCTATTGTAATATTTCAAAGTCTGTTTTAATTAAATAAGTCGTTCTAGAATAGTAATCTATTGTAATATTTGAAAGTGTTTTTTAGTTAAATAAAGTTTTTCATTAATCTATTGTAATATTTCAAAGTGTGTGTTAATTAAATAACAGTCTTTCTAGAATAGTAATCTATTGTTATATTTCAAAGTGTGTTAGTTAAATAACAGTCTTTCTAGAATAGTAATCTATTGTAATATTTCAAAGTGTGTTAATTAAATAACAGTCTTTCTAGAATAGTAATCTATTGTAATATTTCAAAGTGTGTTATTTAAATAACAGTGTTTCTTGAATAGTAATCTGTTGTAATATTTGAAAGTGTGTTTTAGTTAAATAACAGTTTTTCATTGATCTATTGTAATATTTCAAAGTGTGTTAATTAAATAAGTCTGTCTAGAATAGTAATCTATTGTAATATTTCAAAGTGTGTGTTAATTAAATAAGTCTTTCTAGAATAGTAATCTATTGTAATATTTGAAAGTGTGTTTTAGTTAAATAACAGTCTTTCTTGAATAGCAATCTTTTGTAATATTTCAAAGTGTGTTAATTACATAAGTCTTTCTAGAATAGTAATCTATTGTAATATTTTAAAGTGTGTGTTAATTAAATAACAGTCTTTCTAGAATAGTAATATTTTGTATTATTTCAAGGTATGTTAATTAAATAACAGTCTTTCCAGAATAGTAATCTATTGTAATATTTCAAAGTGTGTGTTAATTAAATAAGTCTTTCTAGAATAGTAATCTATTGTAATATTTGAAAGTGTGTTTTAGTTAAATAACAGTCTTTCTAGAATCGTAATTCAATATAATATTTCAAAGTGTGTGTCAATTAAATAACAGTCTTTCCAGAATAGTAATTCAATGTAATATTTCAAAGTTTGTTTTAGTTAAATAACAGTCTTTCTAAAATCGTAATTCAATATAATATTTTAAAGTGTGTGTTAATTAAATAACAATCTTTCCAAAATCATAATCTATTGTAATATTTCAAAGTGTGTTAATTAAATAACAATCTTTCCAGAATCGTAATCTATTGTAATATTTCAAAGTGTGTGTTAGTTAAATAACAGTCTTTCTAGAATAGTAATGTATTGTAATATTTCAAAGTGTGTTAATTAAATAACAGTCTTTCTAGAATAGTAATCTATTGTAATATTTCAAAATGTTTTTTAGTTAAATAACAGTCTTTCTAGAATAGTAATCTATTGTAATATTTCAAATTGTGTTAATTAAATAACAGCCTTTCCAGAATAGTAATCTATTGTAATATTTTTAAGTGGTTGTTAATTAAATAACAGTCTTTCCAGAATCGTAATCTACTGTAATATTTTAAAGTGTGTGTTAATTAAATAACAGTCTTTCTAGAATCGTAATTCAGTATAATATGTCAAAGTGTGTTTTAGTTAAATAACAGTCTTTCTAGAATAGTAATCTATTGTAATATTTCAAAGTGTCTTAGTTAAATAACATTCTTTCTAGAATAGTAATCTATTGTAATATTTTAAAGTGTGTTAGTTAAATAACAGTCTTTCTAAAACAGTAATCTATTGTAATATTTCAAAGTGTGTTAGTTAAATAACAGTCTTTCTAAAACAGTAATCTATTGTAATATTTCAAAGTGTGTTAGTTGAATAACAGTCTTTCTAGAATAGTAATCTATTGTAATATTTCAAAGTGTGTTAGTTAAATAACAGTCTTTCTAGAATAGTAATCTATTGTAATATTTCAAAGTGTGTTTGTTAAATAACAGTCTTTCTAGAATAGTAATCTATTGTAATATTTCAAAGTGTGTTATTTAAGTAACAGTCTTTCTAGAATAGTAATCTATTGTAATATTTCAAAGTATGTTTTTTTAATAACAGTCTTTCTAGAATAGTAATCTTTTGTAATATTTCAAAGTATGTTAGTTAAATAACAGTCTTTCTAGAATAGTAATCTATTGTAATATTTCAAAGTTTGTTAGTTAAATAACAATCTTTCTAGAATAGTAATCTATTGTAATATTTCAAAGTGGTTTTAGATAAAAAAAAAAGTCTTTCTAGAATAGTTATCTATTGTATTATTTCAAGGTATGTTAATTAAATAACAGTCTTTCTAGAATCGTAATTCAATATAATATTTCAAAGTGTGTGTCAATTAAATAACAGTCTTTCCAGAATAGTAATTCAATGTAATATTTCAAATTGTGTTAGTTAAATAACAGTCTTTCTAGAATAGTAATCTATTGTAATATTTAAAAGTGTGTTAGTTAAATAACAGTCTTTCCAGAATAGTAATCTATTGTAATATTTCAAAGTATGTTAGTTAAATAACAGTCTTTCTAGAATAGTAATCTATTGTAATATTTCAAAGTTTGTTAGTTAAATAGCAATCTTTCTAGAATAGTAATCTATTGTAATATTTCAAAGTGGTTTTAGATAAAAAAAAAGTCTTTCTAGAATAGTAATCTATTGTATTATTTCAAGGTATGTTAATTAAATAACAGTCTTTCTAGAATCGTATTTCAATATAATATTTCAAAGTGTGTGTCAATTAAATAACAGTCTTTCCAGAATAGTAATTCATTGTAATATTTCAAATTGTGTTAGTTAAATAACAGTCTTTCTAGAATAGTAATCTATTGTAATATTTAAAAGTGTGTTAGTTAAATAACAGTCTTTCCAGAATAGTAATCTATTGTAATATTTCAACGTTTGTTAATTAAATAACAGTCTTTCTAGAATAAAAATCTATTGTAATATTTGAAAGTGTGTTTTAGTTAAATAACAGTTTTTCATTAATCTATTGTAATATTTCAAAGTGTGTGTTAATTAAATAACAGTATTTCTAGAATAGTAATCTATTGTAATATTTCAAAGTGTGTTAGCTAAATAACAGTCTTTCTAGAATAGTAATCTATTGTAATATTTCAAAGTCTGTTTTAATTAAATAAGTCGTTCTAGAATAGTAATCTATTGTAATATTTGAAAGTGTTTTTTAGTTAAATAAAAGTTTTTCATTAATCTATTGTAATATTTCAAAGTTTGTGTTAATTAAATAACAGTCTTTCTAGAATAGTAATCTATTGTTATATTTCAAAGTGTGTTAGTTAAATAACAGTCTTTCTAGAATAGTAATCTATTGTAATATTTTAAAGTGTGTTAATTAAATAACAGTCTTTCTAGAATAGTAATCTATTGTAATATTTCAAAGTGTGTTATTTAAATAACAGTGTTTCTAGAATAGTAATCTGTTGTAATATTTGAAAGTGTGTTTTAGTTAAATAACAGTTTTTCATTGATCTATTGTAATATTTCAAAGTGTGTTAATTAAATAAGTCTTTCTAGAATAGTAATCTATTGTGATATTTCAAAGTGTGTTAGTTAAATAACAGTCTTTCTAGAATAGTAATCTATTGTAATATTTCAAAGTGTGTGTTAATTAAATAAGTCTTTCTAGAATAGTAATCTATTGTAATATTTGAAAGTGTGTTTTAGTTAAATAACAGTTTTTCATTAATCTATTGTAATATTTCAACTAATGTGTTAATTAAATGACAGTGATTGTATGCCTTAGACGGGAATCTTTTCAAAATCACAATGAATTGAAACAATTAATATACTCATTTAATAAGAATTTTTCCAGAATCAGAAATCAATTGAACTGGTTTATACTATGCTTTATATAAATCTCTCTATTTATATCATGCGTTAAATATCAGTCTCTTTTTTAAGCTATGCGTTAAAAATCAGTCTTTTATAGTTAAACTTTGCGTTAAATAAGCCTTTCTATTCAAACCATGCGTTACATAAGTCTTTCTATTTAAACCATGCGTTACATGAGTCTTTCTATTTAAACCATGCGTTACATAAGTCTTTCTATTTAAACCATGCGTTACATATATCTTTCTATTTTAACCATGCGTTACATAAGTCTTTCTATTTAAACCATGCAGTACATAAGTCTTTCTATTTAAACCATGCGTTACATGAGTCTTTCTATTTAAACCATGCGTTACATAAGTCTTTCTATTTAAACCATGCGTTACATAAGTCTTTCTATTTAAACCATGCGTTACATAAGTCTTTCTATTTAAACCATGCGTTACATAAGTCTTTCTATTTAAACCATGCGTTACATAAGTCTTTCTATTTAAACCATGCGTTACTTGAGTCTTTCTATTTAAACCATGCGTTGCATAAGTCTTTCTATTTAAACCATGCGTTACATAAGTCTTTCTCTTTAAACCATGCGTTACATAAGTATTTCTATTTAAACCATGCGGTACATAAGTCTTTCTATTTAAAACATGCGTTACATGAGTCTTTCTATTTAAACTATTCGTTGCATACGTCTTTCTCTTTAAACCATGCGTTACATAAGTCTTTCTATTTAAACCATGCGTTACATGAGTCTTTTTATTTAAACCATGCGTTGCATAAGTCTTTCTCTTTAAACCATGCGTTATATAAGTCTTTCTATTTAAACCATGCGTTACATGAGTCTTTCTATTTAAACCATGCGTTACATAAGTCTTTCTATTCAAACCATGCGTTACATGAGTCTTTCTATTCAAACCATGCGTTACATAAGTCTTTCTATTTAAACCATGCGTTACATAAGTCTTTCTATTTAAACCATGCGTTACATAAGTCTTTCTATTTAAACCATGCGTTACATGAGTCTTTCTATTCAAACCATGCGTTACATAAGTCTTTCTATTTAAACCATGCGTTACATAAGTCTTTCTATTTAAACCATGCGTTATATAAGTCTTTCTATTTAAACCATGCGTTACATGAGTCTTTCTATTCAAACCATGCGTTGCATAAGTCTTTCTATTTAAACCATGCGGTACATAAGTCTATTTAAAACATGCGTTACATGAGTCTTTCTATTTAAACCATGCGTTGCATAAGTCTTTCTCTTTAAACCATGCGTTGCATAAGTCTTTCTCTTTAAACCATGCGTTATATAAGTCTTTCTATTTAAACCAGGCGTTACATGAGTCTTTCTATTTAAACCATGCGTTACATAAGTCTTTCTATTTAAACCATGCGTTACATGAGTCTTTCTATTTAAACCATGCGTTACATAAGTCTTTCTATTTAAACCATGCGTTACATAAGTCTTTCTATTTAAACCATGCGTTACATAAGTCTTTCTATTTAAACCATGCGTTGCATAAGTCTTTCTCTTTAAACCATGCGTTACATAAGTCTTTCTCTTTAAACCATGCGTTACATAAGTCTTTCTATTTAAACCATGCGTTACATAAGTCTTTCTATTTAAAACATGCGTTACATGAGTCTTTCTATTTAAACCATGCGTTGCATAAGTCTTTCTCTTTAAACCATGCGTTACATAAGTCTTTCTATTTAAACCATGCGTTACATGAATCTTTCTATTTAAACCATGCGGTACATAAGTCTTTCTCTTTAAACCATGCGTTACATAAGTCTTTCTATTTAAACCATGCGGTACATAAGTCTTTCTATTTAAAACATGCGTTACATGAGTCTTTCTATTTAAACCATGCGTTGCATACGTCTTTCTCTTTAAACCATGCGTTACATAAGTCTTTCTATTTAAACCATGCGTTACATGAGTCTTTTTATTTAAACCATGCGTTGCATAAGTCTTTCTCTTTAAACCATGCGTTATATAAGTCTTTCCATTTAAACCATGCGTTGCATAAGTCTTTCTCTTTAAACCATGCATTACATAAGTCTTTCTCTTTAAACCATGCGTTACATAAGTCTTTCTATTTAAACCATGCGTTACATAAGTCTTTCTATTTAAAACATGCGTTACATGAGTCTTTCTATTTAAACCATGCGTTGCATAAGTCTTTCTCTTTAAACCATGCGTTACATAAGTCTTTCTATTTAAACCATGCGTTACATGAGTCTTTCTATTTAAACCATGCGGTACATAAGTCTTTCTATTTAAATCATGCGTTGCATAAGTCTTTCTATTTAAACCATGCGTTACATGAGTCTTTTTTATTTAAACCATGCGTTGCATAAGTCTTTCTCTTTAAACCATGCGTTACATAAGTCTTTCTATTTAAACCATGCGTTACATGAGTCTTTCTATTTAAACCATGCGTTGCTTAAGTCTTTCTCTTTAAACCATGCGTTGCATGAGTCTTTCTATTTAAACCATGCGTTACATAAGTCTTTCTATTCAAATCATGCGTGACATAAGTCTTTCTCTTTAAGATCTGAGTTAAATAAGTCCTTCTATTTAAACATGCGCAAATTAAGTATTTTTTATTTAAACCATGCTTAACCAAGTCTTTATATTTAAACTATGCGAAAAAATAAGTCTTACTTTTTAAACCATGCGCTAAATAAATCTTTATATTTAAGCTATGCATTAAATAAGCCTTGCTATTTAAGCTATGCGTTAAATACGTCTTTATATTTAAGATATGTGTTAAATAAGTCTCTCTATTTAAACTATACTTTAAATCAGTCTCTCTATTTAAACTATACTTTAAATAAGTCTCTCTATTTAAACCATGCGTTAAATTACAGTCTCTCTTTTTAAACCATGCGTTAAATAACATTAGAACTGTGCGTTAAATTGCACTCATTCTTTTTACACTATGCGTTCTATAAGTCTTTCTCTTATAACTATGCGTTAAATTAGTCTCTCTATTTAAACTATGCTTTAAATAAGTCTCTATATTTAAACCATGCGTTAAATTACAGTCTTTCAAGGAGGATTAGGATCATGTCAACTTTGATAATCCCAAAAGGCCACAATGTAGTTCCAAATGTTTAAAATGCACCAAGCGATCGCACAGCATAAAAGGAAAAAAAAAGTTTTATTTACTTTTAAATCTACAGTTGCTGGATGCAGCTGTATCCTCTATACTGGGCATTCATTTTGCCGATAGGACTCATTCTCTTCGCCAATTTTATCGTCTTTGTCCTCGTGATCATTAACCTGTGTCGACGACCAAAAGGAATACAGACGAACCAGTCAGAACATAAAATAGCCGTGATGAATTTTCAAGCTGGATTGGCCGTTTTAGTTCTGTTAGGTAAGTCAGGGATATATGTTTAATAATACACTTTGTATCTCTCTCTCTCTCTCTCTCTCTCTCTCTCTCTCTCTCTCTCTCTCTCTCTCTCTCTCTCTCTCTCTCTCTCTCTCAGTGTGTGTATGTCGGTATTTGAGCTTCACCCCATTTCAGCAGCTATATTCAAATATTCCAAACTGTGTGTATGTGTTTGATTGGTCACTCCATAGTTTAATTCTAATAAAATGTTTAAAAATTATTTGATTGATCACCCCATTGTTTAATTCTAATGAAATTTTTAAAAATGATTTGATTGGTCACTCCATTGTTAATTCTAATGAAATGTTTAAATATGCATATTTTAATATACTGCACTAGATTGTTTGATTGAAATAAAAGACTTTTCAAATAGTGTGCTTCAATTCCATTTTTTGTGACATTTATTTACCAGGTAAAAAGCTAACTTAATCAACAGTCTCTAATTTGCTGCTTTTCTTCTGCAAGTGGTTGGAATCATATATTGAATGGGACGAAAATTAAATACACAAACATTCCAAGCTGATAGTAAAGACTTTTTCCGACTTTAAAATATTATATACATGTTCTATTATTATATACATGTTCTATTCTATACCTGTTCTATTATTATATACATGTTATATTATATGCATGTTCTTATATTATATGTTCCAACATATCGACACTAATTTCTTGTTCAAATAACCATTAGTTGTCTTGGTACCTTCAACCACTACCATCACTCACAATCGGCGTTAACACTACCATCACTCACAATCGACGTTAACACTACCATCACTCACAATCGGCGTTACCACTACCATCACTCACAATCAGCGTTAACACTACCATCACTCACAATCGACGTTAACACTACCATCACTCACAATCGGCGTTACCACTACCATCACTCACAATCGGCGTTAACACTACCATCACTCACAATCGACGTTAACACTACCATCACTCACAATCGGCGTTAACACTACCATCACTCACAATCGGCGTTACCACTACCATCACTCACAATCGGCGTTAACACTACCATCACTCACAATCGGCGTTAACACTACCATCACTCACAATCGACGTTTGCACCTGATTCAGAGGCCTAGGGGTTAGAGCGTCCGCCTCAAATGCGAAAGGTTGTGGGTCCGATCCATGTCGTATCAAAGACTTACAAAAAAGGTACTAACAGCTGCCTCGCTTGCCGCTCAGCATTAAGAGGCTAATGTTAGGACTGGTCGGTCTAGTGTCAAGATAATGTGACTGGGTGGGACATCATGCTACAATGTCTGCGGCATGATGGCCGAGTATTAGACATCACTAGAAACTGTCACACTGAAGACATCGTAGCGATATGACTAACACAGTGTTAAAGCTATGTTAAATATCCAAAATCACACACACACACACACACACACACACACACACACACACACACACACACACACACACACTGTTCCAAGAATCAACATTACCGTTCTCAACATGGCATTTCCATGATCTTAGGTAAGCTCATGTTCAGCTTGCCGTATTTCAATGAACGCTTTAACCATCGAGACTACAAAGTATGCACCATAAACACTGTCAAAATTCCTTATAATAAAATAGTTGGAATTTACACTTGCTGTGTGACGTGTTAGATGAAATCTGAATGTAAGCTATATATATATATATATGTATAATTTTCTACAGGATTAACCTGGGTGTTTGGTTTCATAGCTGTAGAAGAAGCCAGAGTCGCATTTATGTACGTGTTTGCGTTTCTGAACGCCTTCCAAGGATTTTTCGTATTCATTCTGTTTACTGCGAGAGAAAAGCAGGTAAGTCATGATCTGAACACGTGTTTTGAGCTGGTGTAAAAGTGATGTTTCATTAAGACCGTAACCTTGAACTTTATTTACAATGTCATTAGAATTAGGATCGGCACCACAAGTCTTGGGGGTGCATGGTTATCCGTACTTTGAATACAAATTATATGACAAGCAACACCTTGATTTTATATAACAACATAACAATAATAGTAATATAAGTGCAGGTCACGTGGTATAGTGATGCGTGTCAAACGTCATGTTACATTAAAGTAGTTAATGTGATCCGCTTGTATTATGAGCACATTGGTGTGTTAATATAGACATTCGTTTTAGTACACGCATAACGTATACGTCATCCCAGAAATAAATGCATTTCATTAAAGATATGTACACTGAAAACAAACTATCTAATAGTTATCCATTTAAACTATCTAATAGTTATCCATTTAAACTATCTAATAGTTATCCATTTAAACTATCTAATAGTTATCCATTTAAACTGGAAACAAACTATGTAATAGTTATCCATTTAAACTGGAAATAAACTATCTAATAGTTATCCATTTAAACTGGAAATAAACTATCTAATAGTTATCCATTTAAACTATCTAATAGTTATCCATTTAAACTGGAACTAAACAGGTACTAATATCGACTAATCTACATCCGTGTAGAGCAAACAACATTTAATGATCAAGTAATTTGATTTAGTAACGATAGTTATGACGAAAGGGATTTCATCATCATCATCATCAACAACATCATCTTGTTTTCTTCTGCTAGGTTAGAGAAAGCTGGGCTAGACTGTGTTGCAGGAAGAGGAGGGACAAGACCAGCACGAGCAATTCAGAATCACGTGGCCGGATTGTCAGCGCCCAATCGTCGCAAACTACAAATGTCTCCAAGGAGACGTCTAGGCATGCCTAGAGTACATGCATTGACTTTATTTGCTTTGTCTAGGAAATACAAAAGGATAACAATGGAAATTAGCACATATACATAGATATTACGGGCGTTGATGATGCGCATGTATGAACTAGTTCTTATGTCCTTGTTAAAAGAACACAAGGGAGCTTCTTTCTCTTGGATACTTTTCAGGAACGCATAAAATACACAACATGGATTACTGTACAGATATGTGTACAGACTATACAACATGGATTACTGTACAGATATGTGTATAGACTAAACCATATATCAACATAAATATGTACACAACATGAAATATGCACTATTACACATATTCCTGTATAGACTAGGCCACAAATATGTACACAACATGAAATCTGCACTATTACACATATTCTTGTATAGACTAGGCCACAAATATGTACACAACATGAAATATGCACTATTACACATATTCTTGTATAGACTAGGCCACAAATATGTACACAACATGAAATATGCATTATTACACATATTCTTGTATAGACTAGGCCACAAATATGTACACAACATGAAATATGCACTATTACACATATTCTTGTATAGACTAGGCCACAAATATGTACACAACATGAAATATGCACTATTACACATATTCTTGTATAGACTATGCCACAAATATGTACACAACATGAAATATGCACTATTACACATATTCTTGTATAGACTAGGCCACAAATATGTCCACAACATGAAATATGTAATATTACACATATTCTTGTATAGACTAAGCCACAAATATGTACACAACATGAAATATGTACTATTACACATATTCTTGTATAGACTAGGCCACAAATATGTACACAACATGAAATATGTACTATTACACATATTCTTGTATAGACTAAGCCACAAATATGTACATATACTAAATCATACACAGTCCTACACAAATATGTACATATACTAACATACATAGTCTAAAAAGTTAGTCACAGTCCCATACAGATATGATAGCATAGTTTTTAATAATATGAATTAGTCTAAAATGTGTGTCAACAGTGAGGTCGTGTTGTAGGCAAAATGTAAACTGAAAATCTATATAGCAACTAAAGCGGTTACATTGACTTGCACTCCCTATTATAAGTCTGTACTTTGTATATTATTTTGTTATAAAATGGCGTATGACACAAGCATAGAATGTATACCACCTGACCACCCTACTTTTGGGATGGTCTGTGATTCATTAACATTAACATTTACATTTGTGTATAACCCGTATGTGCATTCAGATCTGTGTATATATGATTTTGGTCTAATTTCCTTGGACTCTAACAAACACAAATACAGTCAACGTGTTGATATTTTGGTCTAATTTCCTTGGACTCTGTAACAAACACAAATACAGTCAATGTGTTGATATGTTGGTCTCATTTCCTTGAACTCCGTAACAAACACATGTACATACAATCAACGTTCTATATAATATCTTTCCTGTGTGCACGGAATTTTTTAACTGCTGCGCGGCATATGTATTTGCTACCAACACTTGTGTGCGAAATTCTGAAACTGCTGCGCTGCATTTTCTTATGAGCTTCTTGACTGCGCATCCGCGCACCTTAGAGGGAATGGATACCGAATAATAATTACACTCATATTTATATTAAGTTTAAAACTCATTTATTGATAACTATTAAAGTCATCATTCGGAAACTATTAAGATATTCTCATGAGTTTCAAATAGTATGAAGTTTAAAACCTTAAGGACAGTCAAAACCTTAAAGTAAATTAAACATGTAAGCCGAATGAAAACCATAATGCCTAGTAAAACCTTAAAGTCAAAGAAAACCATAATGCCTGTTAAAACCTTAAAGTCAAAGAAAACCATAATGTCTGTTAAAACTTTAAAGCCAATTAAAATTGATGACCAACTAAACCTGTATGGCCAATTAAAATACAAAAGCCGATTAAAACTGTATGACCAATTCAAATCTTAATGCCAGTCAAAATGCATGGCCAATTTAGACCCAACAGCCAATTAAAACTGTAAGTTCAATTAAATTTTAAAGCCAATTAAAACTGTAAGGTAAATTTAAATTTTAAACCCAATTAAACCCTGATCGTAAGAAAGACCATTTAAACCTAAAAGCCACTAACGCAGGTAATGAATATAATTTAATACTTTGTTCAAAACAAGCAGCTTGACATAGATGGGTGTTTAAGAACAATTTGTCAGAAACAGATACATTTTGATATGCATAGGTTGGTGTTTAAGATCATTAAGTCCAAAAAAGATACGTTTGCTTTTCATAGATGGGTGTTTAAGAACAATTTGTCAGATACCTCGTGATATGTATAGGTTGGTGTTTAAGAGCATTATAGATTAAGTTATACGGTTTTGTTAGCTTATGCATGTGTTTAAGAACCTTATGTCAGCTAATGATACGTTTTTATTTGTGGAGTATGTAAGTTTTTAAGTGTATTGTGTTAGCTATGGATACGCTTGATTTGTCGATTATGTAAGATTTTAAGTGTATTGTGTTAGCTACGGATACGCTTGATTTGTCGATTATGTCAGTTTATAAAAGTGTATTGTGTTAGCCATGGATACGTTTAGATTTCCATGCATGTGTGCTAAATAGGATGAATAACCCAAAAGTAAAATCATGTTATCGTTGTACTCCTAGCTAAACAATCCTGCACGTTTCGATTTGTGTTTCATTCAATGAAATTCACGAACCCAAAGAACATAAATATCTGCTTGAAACGCCTAGGTGTAGAAGGGGAGGGGGGTAACACATAGCTAGCGAAGATGAGCAACAGACATATACGCAGCGTTCTAGTTATTACATTTTGGAGAGTCACATGTATAAACAGTGTTTTGGTTATATTCACCCTACAAAGCCACAGACATACACAGTGTTTTGGTTCTATTCACCCTACAAAGCCACAGACATACACAGTGTTTTGGTTATATTCACCCTACAAAGCCACAGACATACACAGTGCTTTGGTTCTATTCACCCTACAAAGCCACAGACATACACAGTGTTTTGGTTATATTCACCCTACAAGCCACAGACATACACAGTGTTTTGATTCTATTCACTCTACAAAGCCACAGACATACACAGTGGTTTGGTTATATTCACCCGACAAAGTCACAGACATACACAGTGTTTTGGTTATATTCACCCTACAAAGCCACAGACATATACAGTGTTTTGGTTATATTCACCCTACAAAGCCACAGACATACACAGTGTTTTGGTTATATTCACTCTACAAAGCCACAGACATACACAGTGTTTTGGTTATATTCACCCTACAAAGCCACAGGCATATATAATGTTTTGGTTATATTCACCATACAAAGCCACAGACATACACAGTGTTTTGGTTATATTCACCCTACAAAGCCACAGACATACACAGTGCTTTGGTTATATTCACTCTACAAAGCCACAGACATACACAGTGGTTTGGTTCTATTCACCCTACAAAGCCACAGACATACACAGTGGTTTTATTTCTATTCACCCTACAAAGCCACAGACATACGCAGTGGTTTTATTTATATTCACCCTACAAAGCCACAGACATACACAGTGGTTTTATTTCTATTCACCCTTCAGAGCCACATGCATACACAGTGTGTCGATTCTATTCACCCTACAGTCACATATATGTACAAAGTGTTCTGGTTTTTAACATTATACGGCGCGTAGGCATGTACGAAATTGTGCAATAGCAGTGCGACTGTCTGAAGGATGTAGTTGAGATTTCACAACTTAACATTTTTTTCCACCATTTTAATCATGATCTACACTATCCATATGTCAAGTTGGTCGAGACCTTTACTATATGGCATTTAATCGTATTTGTAACCAACGTCTCACTTAAATATTATCGACCTCTACTGTATGGTATTTAATCATATTTGTGACCACAGTGTCACTTAAATATTATCGACCTTTACTGTATGGGATTTAATCGTATTTGTGACCAACGTGTCACTTAAAAATTATCGACCTTTACTATATCGCATTTAATCATATTTGTGACCAACGTGTCACTTAAAAATTATCAAAGCTGTTAACTAGTGATCATACGCTTGTCATTATGCGACGTCATGTCATTATGCGACGTCATGTCATTGGGACGAGCAGACGTTATGCGACGTCATGTCATTGGGGCGAGCAAACGTTGTGCGACGTCATGTCATTAAGCCCATCATACGCTTGTCATTATGCGACGTCATGTCATTATGCGACGGCATGTCATTAGGCCGATCATACGCTTGTCATTATGCGAAGTGATGTCATTATGCGACGTCATGTCATTGGGACGAGCAAACATTGTGCGACGTCATGTCATTATGCCCATCATACGCTTGTCATTATGTGACGTCATGTCATTATGCGACGGCATGTCATTATGCTGATCATACGCTTGTCATTATGCGACGTCATGTCATTGGGACAAGCAGACGCTTGTTTTTCCGCGATTGTTCATGGCGACCAGCAATCGATAAGATACATAAAATAGAATCTAAAGACCATGTTGAAAAACAGCCGGTTAGACTATAGAAAGAACGCTGCATGTGTCACAGAAGAGTTTTAATTGCTCAAGCAATATTAAATGAACTCTCCTTGAACTTAGTTTTCTCTTCTCAAAATCAGAATTGTACTCAATTCGAACTCCATTCCATCTTTTAAAACAGGTAATACATATGAAATAATCTAGTTGAACTCGTTCCTCTTTTTGAAAGCTTGTTTATGCAATAAACCCTCAAAAAGTTAATAACAAAAACAACCCAAAAGAATTGAAGTTTAAACAGGAGTTTATTAGAATTCAAGGAATGGCACTGAAGGCTTAAGCTGTTTTGGAAGTTTAGAACTCAAAATAGATAGCCTAAATTGTTTGAGATAATCTCTATATGCAATGTGGTGCATAAAGCTTCCTGCATACAGAGAACACACACACACACACATGCATACACACACATGCATACACACACACATACATACATACATACATACATACATACATACATACATACATACATACATACATACATACATACATACATACATACATACATACGTACATACATACATACATACACACACACAAACACACACACACACACACATACATACATACATACATACATACATGCATGCATACATACATACATACATACATACATACATACATACATACATACATACATACATACATACACATGCACACATACACACATTCGTACATACATACATACACACACATACACACATACACACACATACACACATACATACATACATACATACATACATACATACATACATACATACATACATACATACATACATACATACATACATACATACATAGAAGTTTAGTTATATGCTTAAGTGCTTACGTATTGAAATACCTACTCCATGCTGACCCAATGTATTTAGTTTTCAGCACTGTGCAAATATTGGTTTCAATATAGACTATGGAATATTGATTAAACATGTAATTTGTTTAAAATAGAAATAAATATTGGTTTCAATATAGACTATGGAATATTGATTAAACATGTAATTTGTTTAAAATAGAAATGTACTTTCTACCACATATCATTTCGTTAAGCTTTTCGAAAACGACTGCTTGAATTTATTTTGGTAAAAGTCACCGCAAAATATTTAAAACTGAAGGGATTACACAGCGAAAAATCCGAAGGAATCAATAGATGCCATTATAATTGTGGTATATTTACTCTGTAAGAAATATCCATTAGGTTTAAGTTCATGAATAAATGAGTTTTTAAATTTACGTGGTCTTCCCGTCACTTAATTAATAACCCAGCCAAGTTCGTTAGACAGTTGACTAAAATTCACGTGGTCTTCCCGTCACTTAATTTCCAACCAGACAAGTCCTTAAGATAAGGTACTACATTACACATAGTCATAGAGCTACTTTATTTCTCATAAGGACATGTACTACATTACACATAGTCAAACAGCTACTTCATTTCTCATAAGGACATGTACTACATTACACATAGTCAAACAGCTACTTCATTTCTCATAAGGACATGTACTACATTACACATAGTCAAACAGCTACTTCATTTCTCATAAGGACATGTACTACATTACACATAGTCAAACAGCTACTTCATTTCTCATAAGGACATGTACTACATTACACATAGTCATACAGCTACTTCATTTCTCATAAGGACATGTACTACATTACACATAGTCAAACAGCTACTTCATTTCTCATAAGGACATGTACTACATTACACATAGTCATACAGCTACTTCATTTCTCATAAGGACATGTACTACATTACACATAGTCATACAGCTACTTCATTTCTCATAAGGACATGTACTAAATTACACATAGTCATACAGCTACTTCATTTCTCATAAGGAAATGTCCATAAGACAGATTACTCTCAAGTATACGTGGGTTTTCCCGCCAGTTAATCTCTCTCAAAGACAAGCCCTTTTTTCATTTTTTTTATACCGTTATGTAGTTAGATACATACAGATATATACAAACTCATGGTTTGAATGATCATCAAAATTGCATTGAAACATTACCTTATACATACACACTCATGGTTTGAATGATCATCAAAATTGCATTGAAACATTACCTTATACATACAGACATATACACACTCATGGTTTGAATGATCATCAAAATTGCATTGAAACATTACCTTATACATACAGACATATACGCACTCATGGTTTGAATGATCGTCAAAATTGAAAATTGCATTGAAACATTACCTTATACATACAGACATATACACACTCATGGTTTGAATGATCATCAAAATTGCATTGAAACATTACTTTATACATACAGACATATACGCACTCATGGTTTGAATGATCGTCAAAATTGCATTGAAACATTACCTTAACAAAGTCACTCTTTATGAAGATAACAAAACAAGGAATGTCAATGGATAGTTTAATAAATGTCACGTGTAAGAAACAAATCAAACAATTTCCGTATGTTACCGAAAATCTGAAAAACAGGGAATGTCATTGGACATGTTATCAATGTCATATATGTGAAATTATAGGACCATCGTAACCAGTTATCAACGTCACACATATAATATCATACAAACATGGTAACAGGTTATCAAAACAAAAAGAAAAGAAAGAAGGTGCTGTTAATTCTCAAATGGAAAACAGGATAAAAAAATCATGCAAAGTTATATTGGTCAACAAGAGGAAAACCATATCTACACACATATAAAAAAATCTGAAAACCATATGTACACACAAACAATACTGAAACTCAGATGTAACACATGTCAAAAGCTAAAAACCATGGGAAACATTTTTTCAAACCTGAAAACAACATATAACACACGTCCCAATTCGACAATCGTGTTCGACATATGCTAAATCTAAACACCATGTGTACAACATTACAATCTAAAAATCCGCTCATGTGGCCTCAGGGTTAAAGCGTCCACCGCGGGGTTCGATCCACGGCCAAGTCATACCAAATACTTACAAAAATGGTACTAACAGCTGCCTCTCTTGGCGTTCAGCATTAAGAGGTTAGTGTTAGGACCGGTCGACCTGATGTCAGGATAATGTTACTTGACATCCTTATACATCTCTGCGGCATGATGCCCCAGTGCTAGACATCACTATAAACTGCCTCTCTGCAGACATCGTAGCGATATGACTGAAATATTATTAAAGCTACATTAAAAGTCCTAATTACACAATCTGAAAACCGTATGCATCTTATGCTAGAATCTAAAAACCATATTCAACACATGTCACTATCCGAAAACTGTATGCATCTTATGCTAGAATCTGAAAACCATATTCAACACATGTCACTATCCGAAAACTGTATGCATCTTATGCTGGAATCTAAAAACCATATTCAACACATGTCACTATCCGAAAACTGTATGCATCTTATGCTGGAATCTGAAAACGTTATATAACACGTCACTATCCGAAAACTGTATGCATCATATGGAAAAATCTGAAAATCAGATGTAATAAGTTACAATCTGAAAACACGGGGTAACATTTTAAAACCTAAAATCCATATATAACTTATGGTACTTGTTAAAATCTGAAAACCATATATAACACGTCACAATCTAAAAATCGTATGCAACACGTTAAAATCCGAAAACCATATATAACACGTCACAATCTAAAAATCGTATGCAACACGTTAAAATCCGAAAACCATATATAACACGTCACAATCTAAAAATCGTATGCAACAAAACAAAATCTGAAAAGGACATGTTACACATCAGAAACTCAATAGAAGGTAATAGAATAAATAGTATGCAATAGGATATCTGAAGAAGGTATCACACTGGGGAAGTTCGGTGACGTCACACAGGATATGATTTGCAGTTTAACAGGTCTCCACCCAACGCATGCCAGCATGGAAATCTGTAAAATAATTTGGAACACATTAATTTCGTCCTTTAATTTAGGAGCGGTATTACAGACTGGTGATCTTTAATTTAGGAGTGGTATTAACGTTTGGTGGTCATTAACATAGGAGTGGTATTAGACAACGGTGTTCATTAATTTAGGCGTGAGTGGCATTACATTTTTGGCGTTCATTAATTAAGGTGTGATACAAAAGAGTGGTGTTCTCTAATTTAGGGGTGGTATTAATGCGTGGTGTTCACTAACTGAGGAGTTGTATTACATTTTTGTGTTCATTAATTCAGGAGTAGTATTAACGTTCGGTGTTCATCAATCAGAAATGATATTAATGCATGGTGTTCATTAATTTAAGAGTGGCATTAAAGTTCGGTGTTCATTAATTGAGGAGTGGTATTAAAGTTTGGTGTTCATTAATTTAGGAGTGGTATTACATTTTGGTATCTAATAATTCAGGAGTGGTATTAAATGTTGGTGTTCATTAATTCAGGAGTATATTAAGGTTTGATGTTCATTAATTGAGGTGTGACATTAAAGTTTGGTGTTTAATTTTGCATTGATATTAATGTTTGGTGTTCATAAATTGAGGTTGGGCATTAAAGTGCGGCGTTCTTTAATTTAAGCGTGGTATTAAAGTGTGGTGCTTATTAACTGAGGAGTCGTATTAAACTTTGGAGTTTGCTAATTCAGAAGTATTCAAGTTTGGTGTTCGGGTTTGAGTTGTACAATTTCTTAAGTATAGGCTCATGCTGTAATATAGCACAAGAAAAATGAAATGAGTTATAGAATATAAATAACGTTAGTGATAAGTCTTATATTATGGGATTACTAGTATAATATAAATAATGTTAGTGATAAGTCTTAGATTATGGGATTACTAGTATAATATAAATAATGTTAGTGATAAGTCTTAGATTATGGGATTACTAGTGTTTACCTCAAATGACGGATATAACTCTAATCATAGACAGGGAGCTTACTGTCGTTGATTTTCACCTTACATTGAGGAAGCAAATGTATGGAAAAGATATTACAATTTTATAACAGGATCATATGAATTGCTTCTCTTACTTAGAGTGAGTCGCATTACAAATTTGTTTATGGCCTTTCTTCCAGGCCGCTTTCTGGCATGTCGTAGAACAATACCAGGCCCTGCGACATTTACCGCACGCTGGAAAACATTTCTTTCCTTCTGCCGTCTTGGAACAGTGTGTACACGTTCTCGCATCATCTCCTTCAAACTCGCATCTAAGACAGTTGCACCAGAAATTGTAAGCTCTGAATAGCCAAGCGCGTCTCTCCCTTTTCGGCATTTGGGTGTCTATGTAGGTTGTAAAGAGTTCATCTCCTGCAAGATCAGGACATCTATCTTTTACACATATGCTACAATTACAGTCAATCAATTAGGACACATTTTCTACACATATGCTTCAAATACGTGTAATAAACTATAACATACATTCTCTACACATATGATGTAATTACGTGTAATAAATTATAACATACATTTTCTACACATATGCTGTAATTACGTGTAATAAATTAGAACATACATTTTCTACACATATGATGTAATTATGTGTAAAAATAAATTAGAACATATTTTCTACACATGCAGTATATACAGGTAATAAATTAGGACATACATTTTCTATACATGTTCGGTAATTACAGGTATTAAATTAGGACACTTTTTATATACATGTGCGGTAATTACAGGTATTAAGTTAGGACATACATTATATATATATATATATATATATATATATATATATATATATATATATGTGTGTGTGTGTGTATGTGTGTGTGTGTGTGCTGTAATTACAGGTATTACATTAGGACATACATTTTCTATACATTTTCGGTAATTACAGGTATTAAATTAGGTCATACATTTTCTATACATGTGCCGTAATTGCAGGTATTATATTGGACGTACATTTTCTATACATTTTCGGTAATTACAGGTACTAAATGAGAACATACATTTTATATATATATATGTGCTGTAATTACATGTATTAAATTAGGACATACATTTGCTATACATGTGCGGTAATCACATGTAAATAGCCGATATAGAAGTCAACTAGATATTTATTTTGGCATACGTCTTGTAATAATGTTGTGTTTTTCATGTTGACAAGACTGATACTCGAATATAATATTTCGGCTACGAGATAATACGAATAACAGATCTATCTTATTTAAGATTCAATCAGATTCAAGTTTACGAACTCTTATCTATAGCAGACAATAATGCTTCGTGACTACTTATATATATATATATATATATATATATATATATATATATATATATATATATATATATATATATATATATATATATATATATATAGTAAGATTTTCATATTTTTTTATTGCGGTAGGGGTCGTATGGAATGCCAATTAACGCCACTGAAACCATTTTTGAAACCAATTAACGGAAACCATTTCTGAAACCAATTAACGGAAACCATTTCTGAAACCAATTAACGGAAACCATTTCTGAAACCAATGAACGGAAACCATTTCTGAAACCAATTAACGGAAACCATTTCTGAAACCAATTAACGGAAACCATTATTAGAATTTTATTCAGAGTAGTTTAGCTATAAATTTACAACATGATGTAATTTCCATTATTCTCGTTACCAAGCAACAGAAACGCACAAAGTTAAAAACAATGTATATAAGACCATGTCAATTAGCATATATAACACCAATTAATAAAACATAGTAAAAAATACATATATGTGCATTGCATTTTATTGCAAACTTTTCACATGTGCAATTCATAAATATATTTTAGTATGGTCAAAGAAAACCTTAATCGTAACCCTATTAGCAAACAGGAAATTATATCTACATCAAAGCATAAAAAAATAGAACTAGACATGATGAAGATTCGAACTCTAATTTTAAATTGGAAAATAAGCATAATAATAATAATAGATATTTACCTGGCTTAACATTGATCCGTGCCCGCACTGTCACACCGGGTTTTCCATCCACCATTCCATCCAAGACCTCAACATTGTTTATGCAGGAATGATTAAGACATGCGTGAAGTGGGAAGAGTCCGGCGAAGGTTGCCTCCCTTGGCTCCACTATACACAAAGATTCAATTCGCTCGTATTTCCGATTTTTCCGAATGGCGTTGATAAATGATTTAAAAGGTGTATTAGAATCAGAAAAAGCCTGGGCATTACACGTGGCCTGCAAGTAACGTCCATCGAATTCCCGCTCCGTGATGTTGTACCGTAGGCCTACACTGAGATTGTGAAACATGTCCTGCATGATTTTAAACATTTTGGGAATGATTTTGGTTTGACTGGAAGATCCGTAAGCCATGAACCTACACATAGAGGAAGCTATGAATCACGATGTGTTCCGTTTTGTAGTGATAAGTACCACAGATAAATAAGCAACTTTCAATAAGATAAGTGTAATAATAAATAAGATAAGTGATAGTATTAATAATAAATAAGAAAAGTGTAATAATAAACAAGATAAGTGATAGTATTAATAATAAATAAGATAAGTGATAGTATTAATAATAAATAAGATAAGTGATAGTATCAATAATAAATAAGATAAGTGTAATAATAAATAAGATAAGTGATAGTATTAATAATAAATAAGATAAGTGATAGTATTAATAATAAATAAGATAAGTGATAGTATTAACAATAAATAAGATAAGTGATAGTATTAATAATAAATCAGATAAGTGATAGTATTGATAATAAATAAGATAAGTGATAGTATTAATAATAAATAGGATAAGTGTAATAATAAATAAGATAAGTGATAGTATTAATAATAAATAAGATAAGTGTAATAATAAACAAGGTAAGTGATAGTATTAATAATAAATAAGATAAGTGTAATAATAAATAAGGTAAGTGATAGTATTAATAATAAAAAAGATAAGTGATAGTATTAATAATAAATAAGTAATAGTATTAATAATGAATAAGATAAATCATAGTATTAATAATCAATAAGATAATTGTAATAATAAATAAGATAAGCGATAAAATTAATGATGAATAAGATAAGTGATAGTATTAATAATGAATAAGATAAATGATAGTATTAATAATGAATAAGATAAGTGTAATAATAAATAAGATAAATGATAGTATTAACAATAAATAAGATAAGTGATAGTATTAATAATAAATAAGATAAGTGTAATAATAAATAAGATAAGTGATAGTCTTAATAATAAGTAAGATAAGTGTAATAATAAATAATATAAGTCATAGTATTAATCATAAATAAGATAAGTGTAATAATAAATAAGATAAGGGATAGTATCAATAATAAATAAGATAAGTGATAGTATTAATAATAAGTAAAATAAGTGTAATAATAAATAAGATATGGGATAGTATTATTAATCAATAAAATAGGTGATAGTATTAATAATAAATAAGATAAGTGTAATAATAAATAAAATAAGTGATAGTATTAATAATGAAAAAACGAGTGATAGTATTGATAATAAATAAGATAAGTGATAGTATCAACAATAAATAAGTGATAGTATTAATAATAAATAAGTAATAGTATTAATAATGAATAAGATAAGTGATAGTATTAATAATGAATAAGATAAGTCATAGTATTAATAATAAATAAAATAAGTGATAGTATTAATAATAAATAAGATAAGTGTAATAATAAATAAGATAAGTGATAGTATTAATAATAAATAAGTGATAATATTAATAATGAATAAGATAAGTGCTAGTATTAATAATAAATAAGATAAGTGATAGTATTAATAATAAAAAAGATAAGTGCAATAATAAATAAGATAAGTGATAGTATTAATAATAAATAAGTGATAATATTAATGATGAATAAGATAAGTGATAGTATTAATAATAAGTAAGATAAGTGATAGCATTTATAATAAATAAGATAAGTGATAGTATTAATAATAAATAAGATAAGTGATAGCATTAATAATAAATAAGATAAGTGATAGTATTAATAATAAATAAGATAAGTGATAGTATTCATAATAAAAAAGATAAGTAATAGTATTAATAATAAATAAGATAAGTGATAGTATCAATAATGAATGAGATAAGTGTAATAATAAATAAGATAAGTGTAATAATAAATAAGATAATAGATAGAATTAATAATAAATAAGATAAGTGATAGTATTAATAAGAAATAAGACAAGTGATAGTATCAATAATGAATAAGAAAAGTGTAATAATAAATAAGATAAGTGATAGTATTAATAATAAATCAGATAAGTGTAATAATAAATAAGATTAGTGATAGTATTAATAATAAATCAGATAAGTGTAATAATAAATAAGGTTAGTAATAGTATTAATAATAAATAAGATAAGTGTAATAATAAATAAGATAAGTGGTAGTATTAATAATAAATAAAATAAGTGATAGCATTAATAATGAATAAGATAAGTGTAATAATAAATACAATAAGTGATAGTATTAATAATAGGTAAGAAAAGTGTAATAATAAATAAGATAAGTGATAGTATTAATAATAAATAAGATAAGTGTAATAATAAATAAGATAAGTGATAGTATTAATAATAATAAAATAAGTGATAGTAATAATAAGAAATAAGACAAGTGATAGTATCAATAATGAATAAGATAAGTGTAATAATAAATAAGATAAGTGCTAGTATTAATAATAAATAAGATAAGTGTAATAATAAATAAGATAAGTGATAGTATTAATAATAAATCAGATAAGTGTAATAATAAATAAGATTAGTGATAGTATCAATAATAAATAAGATAAGTGATAGTATTAATAATAAATAAGTGATAGTATTAATAATGAATAAGATAAGTGATAGTATTAATAATAAATAAGATAATTGATAGTATTAATAATAAATAAGATAAGTGATAGCATTAATAATAAATAAGATAAGTGATAGTATTAATAATAAATAAGATAAGTGATAGTATTAATAATAAAAAAGATAAGTAATAGTATTAATAATAAATAAGATAAGTGATAGTATCAATAATGAATAAGATAAGTGTAATAACAAATAAGATAAGTGTAATAATAAATAAGATAAGAGATAGTATTAATAATAATTAAGATCAGTGATAGTATTAATAATAATAAGATAAGTGATAGTATTAATAATAATAAGATAAGTGATAGTATTAATAATAAAAAAGATAAGTAATAGTATTAATAATAAATAAGATAAGTGATAGTATCAATAATGAATAAGATAAGTGTAATAATAAATAAGATAAGTGTAATAATAAATAAGATAAGAGATAGTATTAATAATAAATAAGATAAGTGATAGTATTAATAATAAATAAGAAAAGTGTAATAATAAATAAGATAAGTGATAGTATTAATAATAAATCAGATAAGTGTAATAATAAATAAGATTAGTGATAGTATTAATAATAAATAAGATAAGTGTAATAATAAATAAGACAAGTGATAGTATTAATAATAAATAGGATAAGTGTAATAATAAATAAGATAAGCGATAGAATTAATAATGAATAAGATAAGTGTAATAATAATAAGATAAGTGCTAGTATTAATAATAAATAAGATAAGTGTAATAATAAATAAGATAAGTGATAGTATTAATAATAAATATGATAAGTGTAATAATAAATAAGATTAGTGATAGTATTAATAATAAATAAGATAAGTGATAGTATTAATAATAAGTAAGATAAGTGATAGCATTAATAATAAATAAGATAAGTGATAGTATTAATAATAAATAAGATAAGTGATAGTATTAATAATAAATAAGATAAGTGATAGCATTAATAATAAATAAGATAAGTGATAGTATTAATAATGAATAAGATAAGTGATAGTATTAATAATAAAAAAGATAAGTAATAGTATTAATAATAAATAAGATAAGTGATAGTATCAATAATGAATAAGATAAGTGTAATAATAAATAAGATAAGTGTAATAATAAATAAGATAAGAGATAGTATTAATAATAAATAAGATAAGTGATAATATTAATAATAAATAAGATAAGTAATAGTATTATTAATAAATAAGAAAAGTGTAATAATAAATAAGATAAGTGATAGTATTAATAATAAATCAGATAAGTGTAATAATAAATAAAATAAGTGATAGTATTAATAATAAGTAAGATAAGTGTAATAATAAATAAGGTAAGTGATAGTATTAATAATAAATCAGATAAGTGTAATAATAAATAAGATTAGTGATAGTATTAATAATAAATAAGATAAGTGATAGTATTAATAATAAATCAGATAAGTGTAATAATAAATAAGATTAGTGATAGTATTAATAATAAATAAGATTAGTGATAGTATTAAAAATAAATAAGATAAGTGTAATAATAAATAAGATAAGTGGTAGTATTAATAATAAATAAAAAAAGTGATAGCATTAATAATGAATAAGATAAGTGTAATAATAATAAGATAAGTGATAGTATTAATAATAAGTAAGATAAGTGTAATAATAAATAAGATAAGTCATATTATTAGTAATGAATAAGATAAGTGTAATAATAAATCAGATAAGTGATAGTATTAATAAGAAATAAGACAAGTGATAGTATCAATAATGATTAAGATAAGTGTAATAATAATAAGATAAGTGCTAGTATTAATAATGAATAAGATAAGTGTAATAATAAATCAGATAAGTGATAGTATTAATAAGAAATAAGACAAGTGATAGTATCAATAATGATTAAGATAAGTGTAATAATAAATATGATAAGTGATAGTATTAATAATAAATCAGATAAGTGTAATAATAAATAAGATTAGTGATAGTATTAATAATAAAAATGATAAGAGATAGTATTAATAATGAATAAGATAAGTGTAATAATAAATAAGATAAGTGATAGAATTAATAATAAATAAGATAAGTGATAGTATTCATAATGAATAGGATAAGCGTAATAATAAATATGATAAGTGATAGTATTAATGATAAATAAGAAAAGTGTAATAATAAATAAGATAAGTTATAGTACTAATAATAAAAAAGATAACTTATAGTATTAATAATAAATAAGAGAAGTGATAGTATTAATAATAAATAAGATAAGTGATAGTATTAATAATGAATACGATAAGTGTGATAATAAATAAGATAAGTGATAGTATTAATAATAAATAAGATAAATGATAGTATTAATAATAAATAAGATAAGTGATAGTATTAATAATAAATAAGATTAGTGTAATAATAAATAAGATAAGTGATAGTATTAATAATAAATAAGATAAGTGATAGTATTAATAATAAATAAGATAAGTGACAGTATTAATAGTAAATAAGATAAGTGATAGTATTGATAATAAATAAGATAAGTGATAGCATTAATAATAAATAAGATTAGTGTAATAACAAATAACATAAGTGATAGTATTAATAATAAATAAGATAAGTGATAGTATTAATAATGAATACGATAAGTGTAATAATAAATAAGATAAGTGATAGTATTAATAGTAAATAAGATAAGTGATAGTATTAATAATAAATAAGATAAGTGACAGTATTAATAATAAATCAGATAAGTGATAGTATTGATAATAAATAAGATAAGTGATAGTAATAATAATAAATAAGATAAGTGATAGTATTAATAATAAATAAGATAATTGTAATAATAAATAAGATAAGTGATAGTATTAATAATAAATAAGATTAGTGATATTATTAATAATAAATAAGATAAGTGATAGCATTATTAATGAATACTAATATTTCCAGTGTTGTCTAAACTTAAAAATCGTTCGAAGGTACAATCGGACCTGTCACAGTTCACCCTTCAAATATTTCCACGACAACCAATTAAACAATACAGCTCTGATGCAAAGCCTAATGATCATGGTAATGATATTTATACCTTTTTCGTTCTCATACATTAGGCCGTTCCCCTAATATGACCAAAATACTCCCAAACGAAAGTATGACAAACATGTACATAACTTCTGTTGTTAGTGTATTAAGGTTTAAAATCTGTACCTCATCAGTTGAAGATGAAGATTGAACTATTTAACTTATGTAAGCAGATGAACAGGAAGATAACAATCTCTCTCTCTCTCTCTCTCTCTCTCTCTCTCTCTCTCTCTCTCTCTCTCTCTCTCTCTCTCTCTCTCTCTCTCTCTCTCTCTCTCTCTCAAAAATTTAAAAAATTCCATCGGCTTTTACCGAATATATAAGAACAAATAGTTTGTTTTATTTGTGAAGCTTTAAATATGATACATATACACTAAGCTGTTGCACGTAAAGCGAATTTATAATGGCAAGATATTAAAGCGATTCCGAATGAATTACCTCCGGTAGGGTGACTGTGACAATGCCCATTGAGCTTGCGTTGGTTTCTGGTTTCCACTAGCTTCCGCCAATCTGCTCGCCTCGCAAATAATACTGGCCCATATGTGTGCCAATAGCATAGGGCTGTACGAGGCGTTCCAAACGCCTGACCAAACCTTTGAGCCTAGGGATGCCACTGTTGAATATTCATCGCAAACTTTGTAGAGGGCTTCCGAATATCTGTTTTTAGAGTTACAAATAACCTTGTGGTATTTTTCCCAACTTTCGTTTCTGCATTTTTCACTGCAATATTTCATTCTGTCACAGTGAGAACAGTATATCAGCTCACTAATTGGCCAGTACCTTTTAACTGCTTCCTTCAGTTCAATATCCGTTAAAAGTAATTCAGATTCAAAATAGTGTTCCGGACGCATGAGACACTTTGCACAATGGCCGCAAGCCGGTACTGCCATTGAATCTAGAGTCTGTGACAATATGACGGGACAATCCTGAAATAAAGTCTGACCAGGTTTCCGTTCCTCTTTTGCGATCAAAGTTCGACCCAATTCCGTAAACTGAACCTGCACTGGAGCGCTACCTATTAGTGGATCGTATAGGCGCTTGACACGGACGTTTTGAAAGAGCAGCTGTGATTCGTTGTCCTCTCTGTTACGTGTCATAGCATGTCTGAACCAGTTTTCGGCGGTTACAGGAATCCCAAGTTCTGCCAGAATCTTTCCTAAATGTAACAAAATTTAAACATATATATATATATATATATATATATATATATATATATATATATATATATATATATATATATATATATATATATATATATATATATATATATATACAGGGCTCGAAATTAGCGGTTGTTTGCTATCCCGACGCTAGTACATATCCTATCGGTCTAGTAACTATCATAATGTTAGTAGTCCGATGGGCTAGTAAGTTTTGTTTATCAACAGTCAGCGTTTGTTTACTCAATACCCTAATAAAGACGTGACTTCGGCATATATTCGGTAGAATCAACACAGTGACCATTGTAAACACAGTCATAAAATATTAGCATGAGAAGATTAAGTCAAGTTCTGCCTCAGAAATGTGTTTCTATTACAAGAAGCCATCTGATTTTGTGCATTTCGCTTAACAGTGCCAATCACAGTCACGTCATTAAGAAACAACGGAAATTTGGTAATTTATTTCCTAATTAATCTGACAGCAAATTAAAAAAAATAACCTGGTTCCACGCTTTAATCACACGACTACATTAACAAACTACAAAACTACAACATATGGTATTAACTATTCAAAGAAATTAGTTGGCACGCTCGCTTGTTTGTGTCCTCTTTTTTTTTTTCTTTAGCTTCCTAGCCAAACGCGCATACAGTCACAAACGGGGAACTGCATAATTTACGTTTGCATCAAAATAATTTTAAGAATTAGATCAATTTTTTATGATCATATTACTGACACATCATTTCCATACAACTACTTTTTCTATGTCAATAAAACTTATTTTTTTGAAAATATTTTTCCCATACAAGACTGAACAAATAATTGAATACACGTGGAGATATCCAAGCAGAATGCCATAGATTTGTTGGGAATTAAAATCTCTCAAAATGGGCATCTACGATTTGAAAAATTTCTGCTTATTATTAATTTCAACAATACCCTGAAGTCCGATTAATTAGGAGCACCTCAGAGGCGTTGCGATGATATTTTGCGCTCGGGGACAAACTATAAAATTGGCGCCCCAGCGATCTTGTAACAGATTTATTACCCTTGTTTTCTTATTATAATGTAACGTTGCAAGCCTCATTTTGGCGCCTCTGTACCTTGGCGCCCGGGGACATATGTACCCCCCTGCCGCCCGCCCCCCCCCCCCCCTCGCTACGCCTCTGGAGCACCTACTAAACTTAACGCTATTAATGATGAGACCGTAAATGGCGCTGTTGAATGCAACGCGCCGAGTCAGATGGCTTCGTTCGATGGAAACACACATTTTCCAAGGTGAAACTAACATTATCTTTTGATGTTAATATTTTATAACAGTGTTTACAATAGCCACTGCTTTGATCCTGCAGAAGTCAAGACTTTATTAGGGAGAGGCCATATACTTTGGCGGGGGAGGGGAGAGGGGCGGCAAAGGCACGTGTTTTGAAACGCATGTCTTCCTCGGGCTTTCTTACTTTAAATAATTCGCGTTCGCTATATTGTAACATCTCATATTTCAAAAAGAGACACAATTCCTGCCTTATAAGACAGGCAAAATGTGGTGTTTTAAATAAGGTATTCAGGGTCCGGAAAAAGCAAAAGTTGATTGAAAATGAAATAAAAGAAGGGATAATTCTTATGATAAGGAAAAGCGTGATCGGACCTTTCAGAAGACATGGACAAAAGACAGGGAATGTCTGAATTATGATGAGAACAAGAACGTTATGCAGTGTAACTGGTGTATGGAATTCGCAAAAACAAACACAGAGAAAACATCCAGTTTTGTTGAGGGCTGTTCGAACTTTAAAATTGAATCGGAGATGAAAATGGTGATAAGTGACTGGAAATCTTGTTTGAGACCTTGGGTTCTGTCCGACCTACTCTTTATAATCTTCAATACAAATGACATCCCAACATATGATCCGTCACCGGCAATACGTTTGTGTAATGTTTCAAAGAGACGGGTAAGACCAGAACAAACCCCATATAGACCCAGAGTGCAGGTGGAGAGCGAAAAATGATATTTGGATCCCTTTCTGGAATTGTATCCAGATTATCTTCAGAAACAAGAAATGTTAATTGACTGATTGATGATTTGAAGTAGGATTTATACTTCAATACCTCTGCATGTCATATGATAATGCTATTTATGAAAGAAAATTCTTGTTAATCTCAATACAAGTGTGTGACATAGTTTTGTGGATAGGACTGGTAAATGTTTGACAGGACTAGTAAATTTCTCAGTACACTAGTCCTTCTGGCTACCAAGAAATTTGTGTTAAATTCAAGCCCTGTATATACATATATATATATATATATATATATATATATATATATATATATATATATATATATATATATATATATATATATATATAATGAATCCGTTTTCTATGTATTTGCTAAGAGAATATGGCAATGAAGCAGTATGAAAAGAGTCTTCAGAGACTGCATCATGTGATTCAACGTCAACTCCAAAAAATGTGTGTATCTGGTTAGAATGTGTTGCTGTAACGAACTTGAAATAAATTCTCGTCAAGAGACAGTAAACTGGTATTATTTAAACTTGATCTCTAATTCGTTAATTACGTTGACCCTAGACGTCGGTAAATGATTGGAAGATTGATAGCTTGCGTAAAGTCGATTGCATGTGACGCTGACATAGTGTTAATGTGACGCTGACATAGCGTTAATGTGACGCTGACATAGCGTTAATGTGACGCTGACATAGTGTTAATGTCAAATGTGTCGTAACATATTAACGTAAACACGTATAAGCATATGCTAATTCAAATGCCTATAACAGAAAGTATTCTAACACCGGAAGAATCAGTTATGCTAATTCAAATGCCTATAACAGAAAGTATTCTAACACCGGAAGAATCAGTTATGCTAATTCAAATGCCTATAACAGAAAGTATTCTAACACCGGAAGAATCAGTTATGCTAATTCAAATGCCTATAACAGAAAGTATTCTAACACCGGAAGAATCAGTTATGCTAATTCAAATGCCTATAACAGAAAGTATTCTAACACCGGAAGAATCAGTTATGCTAATTCAAATGCCTATAACAGAAAGTATTCTAACACCGGAGGAATCAGTTTGTGTTATTAGAGTTGACTTAGGCGGGCGTAGGGTACATTTCCTAGAATATGGTAACGTTAAAGTTGGATGACGATGGGTTTCATTCCACAGACGCCCTTGCCAAATTGTTCTACGTCCTCGGCGTTCTAATCGAAATTTATGAAACCGTCATTTACCTCAGTTTCAATTCAGTCAAGGAAAAATTAGTAGCCTAGCGAATTAGTTGCATTACCTCCTAATCTCCATACTTCGTTAATTCGAAAATCCTCAGGAATGACATTGATAAATTGAAGAGCTAGCTTTAGATTCCCAGCTTTATGTAAAAGACTCGCAGCCTCTCGCCATAGATCAAAGCTAGTAGTGTCGTGCTGGACAGCAGCCTGAGGATAAAACAAAAATATGTTAAAACACGGCAGACGTTTGCGACCGTAACAGTGTTATTACAGCTAAATAATGAGAGGGTTTTTTTTCTAGCTGCAGATCCGCAATAACTGATCAATGACAGTTTTTTTTTTTATTTGTTTTTCATCTCATATAATGTCATTTGTAATAAGAAATAGAAGATCGTACATGGGAACTTATTTCGAATGAAATTCGTCAAACGAGTCGGGCATATTCTATCTTTCGCAAGCTTGGGTGCGCTAAAGACATAAATAATTCAACGATTTTGATAGTTTTATATGCAAAGAGTATAATTATAAGACTATTGTCACATAACGTAAAATAGTTATTTATATTTGACATTCTACATGTTGAAATATGTATGGTACAAAAGGAGAATATAATGTGAAAATGTCGATAGTTTTAACATTATTTAAATATACAGAGCAGAAGGGAAATTCATCATTATGAACTGTATGTGACACAAGAGGAAATGAATGGAATACTTATTACCTTCCAACACCTATTACTCACTATCCAATACACCACCATACTTTTCGATATTCCATAATGACCATTGAAAGAACACCGAATTACATCGTCTTAACTTCAGTCACATGCATTGTGTTCAATACTTCGTCTATGGTATATCATTAGAACATTGTATATGTCTCAGTCTGTTTACAATAAACCGAAACTTTATTATATTATAGTGATATTAACTTTTCAATTGGAATACCTCGGCCTCTACCATATATGAGTTTAATTACGTTGAAGAGACAAGTGTGAATCCGATAGGATACTTCACACACAATGTGAGATAACGATAGGATACTTCACACACAATGTGAGATAACGATAGGATACTTCACACACAATGTGAGATAACGATAGGATACTTCACACACAATGTGAGATAACGATAGGATACTTCACACACAATGTGAGATAACGATAGGATACTTCACACAATGTGAGATAACGATAGGATACTCCACACACAATGTGAGATAACGATATGATACTTCACACACAATGTGAGATAACGATAGGATACTTCACACAAAATATGAGATAACGATAGGATACTTCACACACAATGTGAGATAGCGATATGATACTTCACACAATGTGAAATAACGATAGAATATTTCACAGACAATGTGAGATAACGATAGGATACTTCACACACAATGTGAGATAACGATAGGATACTTCACACACAATGTGAGATAACAAATAGCAGATAGGATACTTCACACACAATGTGAGATAACGAATAGCAGACGAGATATGGAAGGAAAAGATAGTCATAATCAAAGGTTATCGCTTTTCTGTATATTTCACATTTCAAGTAAATAGATAAAATTTTATTATGTTATTCGGAATGTTAACTAAACAATGGGAACGTCCTAATCGTTTAGTCCACACGACCCTTGATTTGTCTGCAGCATTTGACACAATAGACCATGCTATATTACTTCACGGTCCCCAGCATGTATTTGGCATTCACAATACAGCCTTACTGTGGCTCAAGTCCTACTTAGTCAACAGGATACAAATTGTATCTGCAAATGGAATACACTCCAGCACAGTTGATATATGTTGTGGTGTTAAACAGGGGTTCTCTTCTGGGATCTGTTATATTCATTATATACACTCAGCTGATGTCAAGTGTCACAGATCATAACCCAGTGTCCCACCAATTATACGCTGATGACATCCACATATACAAGCCTAGCCACCCAATTGAAGTTGATGCTACCATCCAAGGAGTAGAGAGGTGCATTTCTGATGTGAAATCATTGATGACATGTAACAAGCTGCAGATGAATGATAATACAGAGGACATGCTGATTACAACATAAAGACTTTCTCATACACATCCTTTACCTCAAACAATAAATATCAGCAACACCAACATTAAATTCACACAGTACGAAACCTAAGCGTTACTCTAGACTGCACTCTCACACTGCACCAACATGTCATGAACATATGCAAGACTGCATATATTGAGTTCAGATGCATCAGCTCTATTCGCAAACATTTTTCAGTTGATGCCACTAAAACACGTGTGTGTTCATTAGTAATTTCAAGAATGAAATATTGTAACTCATTTCTGGCTGGTTCGTCTCAATATCTACTCCAGAAACTTCCAAACGTTCAAAACACAGCTGCACGGATCATCTTTAGAGTGCCACGATCAGAGAACACCTCCCCGCTGCTCCGTACCCTACACTGCTATCCATTCATTCTAGAATCAAACACAAAATGTATTCTATGTGCTACTTTTCACTGACGGACTCTAGTCCAGCATACATATCGGGTCTCACCCAGGTGTAGACACCAGCAAGATACTTACGCTCCTCTTCTGACAATCGTATACTCATTATTTTCACTATGAAAACTAAGACATATGGAAAATTATCTTTCGCATACCAGAGCCTGGAAACGTGGAATTAATTACCCTATGAAATTTGACACAAAGACAAAATGATCACGTTCAAGAGTGCTCTTAAAACGCATTGTTTTCAACTGCAAGAAACAAATTTAAAAACCTAATAATGTTTTATACCTAAAATATTTTCAGCATTTTTTGTTTTCCAATTTCATTTTTATTTTTTTATTATATAGATGTTGTAAAGCGCTTAGAGATTTTAAAGATTAGGCGCTATAAAAAAGTTCTCATTATTATTAGTAGTAGTAGTAGTAGTAGTAGTAGTAGTAGTAGTAGTAGTAGTAGTAGTAGTAATAGTAGCAGTAGTATTCTCAGAGAGACCACATATGTAAATAGTCGTGATACTCAAATCAGTTGTTGTTACCACGTTATAATAATTCATCATCGCTAAACTAAGTAAGCAATAGTTCCCGATTTTATTGCAAGTGGGTTTTGTCAAGCATTAACGATGAATAGTGAAGGTATTCAATTGATAATTTAAGAGTCTTCGAATGTAATTTCAGTTCCTATCGTTTACACCAGACAAGCCGTAAGTTCTGGATCTCATTCACTCCTTTTAGTGATTTAATCCGTTGTAAATATATATTAAATACCTTGTTTATTTTACCATTTTACAACCTAAATTAGTTTCCGAATTTGACTCCGTATTCCGCTTCCGCGTTTACATTACACTTTACTTTGGGCTACTTTACACCTGCAATTCCTGAAAATCGTGCAAAACCTACACACTCATATCGACAGGACAGGACAAACTACTGTCAAGTAAGTTTATATATATATATATATATATATTCCCTTGTTCTCAGGAACATTATTTCGAACATACATGTTTTGAATCCTTATTGATACAGATGCATATAATCCTTATTCACGTTTTAGAATCCTTGTTCAATTACACGTTTATAGTTCTTATTCATACACGTTTGTGAGCCAATATGTATGAATATGGTTCATTTCAGCGTTTATAAAGATTTGCATATATTTATAATCCGCGTTTATACGGTTGTTTATAATCCTGTATCATACACAATTATTATTGAAAAAGGTGTGTATAACCCTAGTTCATAAATAAGTTAGCAATGTTCATTCATTTTACATGTTTAAAATTCATATTCATATTTTAGCCCTTATTAATACACATGATTAGTCCTTATTCTTATGCATGCTGATTAATCGTATTGATTGATACATGTATTTAAATGTCATGCCACTATGCATATTGTAAAAGCCCCTTATCTTATTTTTTCAGTTTACCACACACACATACTACTATAGACCTATTTTGGGAATTTAATTAAAGACAAGATTCTGCGTTGAGTTGTTTGGATTTTTTTTACCTTCGCCAAGTGAGTCTAGAAAAGTATTGGGTTACACTGTCTGGTCCGGCCAGAACAGTAAATTGACAACAACAGTCAACGTCCCGTCGACCAGTGACACTGAAGCACGTTCCATCCGGTAGGCAATCCGCTCTCAACGTTGGAGTCGAGGCAAGAACGCTCCTCACTAAAAAGTGGTAGAAGTTCAGGGCACTTTCAGTCACCTAAAAACATGGACAACTTCGAGTCTTTACACTCAGAAGAATTGGGTCCAAGGAACCGTACTCTGTCAGAAAAGGGGAGAGAATCCTACATAGAAAGGAGAGACAAATAACAGAACGTGGAATACCTATGGTCCATGCTGGATTCATATTTGAAAATTGCAGACAGCCCGCCTGAAAGGGTCCAAGACTGTCTTGCTCTGGAGCAAAACATCATACAGGAAAATGCCAAATATCTGGGTCAGGTCAACGCCTTTACGAGCTTTCTGAAAGGAACCAGGTCAGATGAAAGTACCCAAGATTTAGATACTTTATCCAAGCTAGTGGACTTTCCGAAACGTGCTGTCGATAGGGCGCTAAACCTTCTCAAGAACAAAAGGCAATATGACGACAAGAAGTCAGTCAAATCTCATCATTCTGGGAGCAAATCTTGTTCCCAGTCGTCAAAACATTCTGACGCCCCAAGCGTTGCCAGACAAAAACGGGCAAAAGCGGATGCCGCTAGGGCCGCCATTATCTTTGCAGAAAAACAGGCTGCACTTGAACGAATGGAGGCTCGACAAAAAGCAGTCATGGTACGATGACCAGTGAACCGCTACATGACGTACAGAGACCAACAGGCGAGGATAAGAACCTTGATTTTCCTTATGGAGTCCGAGAACATCGTTCTGTTCATTTTGGGACGTCCTTTGATGATTATCAGCCGATTACATCTACTCTTGCCAGATTGCTTTCCAGTCAGGAGCCAAAAATATCTAAACTCTCCGCAGGCGCACCGGAATTTGTCCCTACTTCACACGACGCAAGACAAGGGGACTTGGTCCTCTCTCAAAATCATAGCTTAAATCAGGACATACAGATGGGGACGCAGCATTCAACCCTGCCGAATGCCTCAGCTATGACCGATAATGGGGCATCGGAAATGACAAAGTTCTTGTTACGGAAAGATTTGCTTTTCTCCCAGCTCACGCAATATAACGACAAACCTGGATGTTATCATGCATGGAAAAACATTTTTCAATGTGTAACCAAAGAACTGAGACTATCAGACTCGGAACAAATCAACTTGTTGGTTAAATGGCTAGGCCCAAAATCCTCAGAACAAGCCCTAAGCATAAGATCGTCTAATGCAGGGGATCCATCTAATGGATTAAACGAACTTTGGAAACGCCTAGATCGGAGGTATGGTTCGCCAGAGATGGTAGAAGCTTCCATAAAGAAAAAACTTGAGTATTTTCCCAAACTCACCAACCGGGACAACGAGAAGTTATATGATTTTTTTCAATCTACTGTCAGAGGTGAAATTCCTCAAGAAAAAGGATGAATTTAAGACTCTCCTTGCTTACTTTGACTCGTCTACTGGGATAAGACCTCTCGTATCTAAACTTCCTTACGGATTGCAATAAAAATGGTCAAGCAGAGCAGCCAACTATGCTTCGAAGCATTCCATCGCTTTCCCACCATTCGAGGAATTCCATGCCTTTCTTGAGCACACATGCGACCTGAGGAATAACCCTGGTTTCCGACCCGTAGGTTTGGTCAATCCCACTCAAAAAGGTGATTCTGCAAAAAACACTCATGGAACCAAACCTAAAGGGAATGTCCGAAGAACAGAGTTGACAAATCAAAAGGACGATCAGCCAAAAAGTCAACCATTAAGTAACTGCATTCTACACAACACGAAACATACACTCGATGAATGTAGGGGCTGTAAGTTCAAATCCATCAAAGAGAGGAAAAAACTCCTAAGACAACACAATATTTGTTTTAAGTGCTGTGCATCGGATAAGCATATCAGTCGCGATTGCAAGACTAAGATTTGTTGTAAGGATTGCGGCAGCAAACAGCATACTACGGCTTTACACGTCAATAGGCCTTCTCCATGTTTACCTCCCGAGGTTGCGGAAAATCATGGCGGGGAGTTCTCCAAAAACTCCAAGAGGCAATATGAGGAAGACATACGAGCTAAATGTACTGAAATCTGTAAAGGAGCTCATGGAAAGTCATGCGCCAAAATCTTACCGGTCAATGTTTACAACAAAGACAATCCAAATAAAATTCTTAGACTATATGCTATTATCGACGACCAAAGCAACAGATCCCTAGCCCTGCCAAGTTTATTTGATTTCTTTGATGTCAGATCAGAGCCTGAGAGTTGCACCCTAAACACTTGTTCCTGTCGAGTGATCACTTTCGGCCGGAGAGGAAGTGATTTCATCGTAGAATCCATCAATGGAGACGTAGAGTTGGAACTTCCGACACTCATCGAGTGTGGCAACATACCTGATGATAAAAACGAGATCGCAACTCCAGAAGTTGTAAAGTTCCATGAACACTTAAACGATCTTATTGGGTCTATCAAACCATTAGACAGAAGAAAAGAGATTATGCTACTGATCGGAAGAGATTTGGCAGAAGCTCATTACGTTCTAGAACAACGAATAGGTCATCGAGGAGAACCATACGCCCAGCGACTCAAGCTAGGATGTCTCGTCATAGGAGAAGCATGTTTAGATAATCAACATGCGCCCGATAATGTCAACGTCAGCCGAACTCATGTTTCACCTTCGGGTCAGCCGACAGCCCTAGTGCCATGTCACAACTATTTGGAAGTACGGGAGCAACTTTCTAATCCTGCACTACATCGCAAAGATAGCGAGTTTGGTTCCTCAGTTTTCGAGAGGACAAAGGATGACGACATAACTGGTATGTCGCACGCGGACATAATATTCATGCAACAAATGGATAATGAGTTTCAAATAGACTCAACTGGGCACTGCGTAGCTCCATTACCTTTCAAGTCACCTAGGCCGCCATTGCCGAACAACAAGACCCAGGCAAAACATAGGGCACAACTTCTTGACACCAATCTGAAGAAAAATACAAGGAAACGTGAACACATCCTTGAATTTATGGCAAAAATCCTGGACAATCATCATGCCGAGATAGCTCCACCGCTAGCGGAAAACGAAGAATGCTGGTATTTACCATTGTTTGGTGTTTACCACCCGAGAAAACCCGATCAAATACGAGGCGTATTCGATTCATCTGCAAAACACCAAGGAGTGTCATTGAATGACGTACTGCTTACAGGACCAGACTTAATCAACAATCTTATTGGTGTACTTCTTCGCTTTAGAAGGGAAATTGTAGCTGTTACTGCAGACGTGCAGCACATGTTTCACTGCTTTATCGTCTGAGAGGACCACCGAAACTATTTGCGTTTCTTTTGGTATGAGAACAATGACATCAATAAGAAACTCACTGAGTACAGGATGAAAGTACATGTATTTGGAAACAGTCCATCGCCAGCCGTCGTAACTCTGGGATTACGTAAGGCCGCTTTGAAAGCTGAACCTGAGTACGGAAGCCAGGTTACATCGTTCGTCTCCAGGGACTTCTATGTCGACGATGGGTTAACTTCATGCTCAACACCCGAAGTAGCTGTTAAGCTCTTAGTGGACACTCAAAGTACCTTAAAAGACTATGGCAATCTTCGACTTCACAAAATTGCATCGAATAGCACTGAAGTAATGGCTGCTTTTCTAACAACTGATCTGGCATCTAATTTGAAAGATCTAGATTTAGACTCGGAAGAAAAACCGCTCCAACGGAGTCTTGGCCTAATATGGGATGTCAACGCGGAGAAATTTCTGTTTGAACTGTCTTCCGATAAAAAACCAATTACCCGTAGAGGAATCTTATCAACGATTAACAGCATTTTGGATCCGCTTGGATTTCTGTCTCCCGTTATCATATATGGGAAATTCATCCTTCGAGACATTGTCTTAGAGACCATAGATTGGGACGAGCCCGTATCCGATGAATTTGCCTCAAAATGGGAGTCTTGGAAAAACACCCTTGAACCACTTAAAACCTTGAGAATATCAAGGACATATGTGCCCGAACTTAGCAAATGCATAACCAGGGAACTCCATGTCTACTCGGACGCTTCAGATAAAGCTATTGCCGCCGTCGTTTATCTTCGAACGAAAGACGTCAGTAACCATTATCACGTAGGATTTGTTATTGGAAAGGCTAAAGTAGCCCCCCAAACTGGAACCACGATTCCAAGAAAGGGACTATGTGCCGCGGTCCTAGCTGTGGAGATAGCTCAATTTGCTATTGAACATCTAGACGTCAAGATAGACAATGTTCGCTATTACACCGACAGCAAGGTCGTTCTTGGTTATATATGCAACTCAACTAGGAGATTCTATGTCTATGTGGCGAATAGAGTGGAAAAAATTCGCAAATTTTCAGATCCCGATCAATGGAATTATGTTCCAACGGATCAAAATCCATCAGAGGTCGATACAGGCTGTAGACCTTAAATCTAGCAGTTGGCTCAATGGACCCCAACAATTATTTGAGTCGACTCCTCAGCAAGGTGAGACCCATGAACTCGTAATGCCCAACGATGACATCGAAATTCGCACGGCATTTACCACTGTCGACTCTACGAAGGTAAATTCATCATGTAGTAGACTAGGAACAGCCAGATTCGAGCGTTCTTCGTCATGGAAGAGTCTGATTGCGGTGATTAATCACCTTCCACTAATTTCTCGCCAACGGAAATGCGGGAAATCAACTGACTTTAAAGTATTGTCAGAAAGCCAAGTGTCAGAAGATCTCATCTTGAGAGCCACACAGGGCGATTTCTACGGCAAGGAAGTGACCGCACTTCAAATGGGAGAACAAATTTCCAAACGCAGCCCGCTAATCAAATTGAACCCAACATGGGACACTACCCGGAAGATTCTACGGGTAGGTGGACGCTTGTAACACTCCAAGGAAACCCTTGAAATTACAAAACCCATAATTGAACCTGGCAACAGCCACATCGCAACCCTTCTGGTCAGACACTACCATGAGAAAGTGAAACACCAAGGCCGTCACATCACTGAAGGTGCCATCAAGTCAGCAGGATACTGGATTACCTCTGGTAAATGACTGACATCCAGCGTCATACACAAATGTGTAATTTGCAGAATGTTAAGGAGGGAGCCACAACACCAAATTATGGCAGACTTGCCTTCGGATCGCCTCGAACCAGGACCTCCCTTCACCAACGTAGGTGTTGACGTTTTTCGACCTTGGGAAGTTCTCACAAGGAAAACCAGAGGCGGGTCGGCTAACTCAAAACGTTGGGCCGTCATGTTTACATGCCTTGTAATAAGAGCAGTTCACATCGAAGTCATCGAAGAAATGTCATCATCATCATTTCTCAACGCTCTTCGAAGATTCCAGGCTATCTATGGACCCGTGAAGCTTTTCCGCTCTGATCAAGGAACAAACTTTATTGGAGCCGTTGATGACTTGAAAATCAACCACGGACCAATACAAAACTATCTATTGGAGAACAGGACAGAATGGAAGTTCAATTCACCCCATTCTTCACACATGGGAGGCGCATGAAACGTATGATCGGCACCGCCAGACGGATTCTCGAAGCCATGCTCGCCGAATCGCCGAGCAGGAAATTCCTCACGCACGAAGTTCTCAGCACATTTATGGCTGAGGTCTGTGCTATTATGAACTCCAGACCACTGACTCCTGTCTCAACGGATCCGGAGAATCCTCTTATTCTGACACCAGCGATCCTCTTGACGCAAAAAACCGACTACGCTTACAAGTCAGACGAGTTGGGAGATACATGTCCAGCGGACTTGTATCGTTCTCAATGGAAGCGAGTGCAAGCTTTAGCTCGGACCTTCTGGTCACGTTGGAGGAAACAGTACCTTCCGTCACTTCAGAGCAGGAGAAAATGGACGGTTCAACAACGGAATCTAACCGAAGGAGATGTCGTTCTCGTGAGGGACAGTTCGGTGTGCAGGAATCAGTGGCCAGTTGGCATTGTCACAAGGGCAATAAAAGGATCCGATAATCACATCCGAAAGGCGGACGTCCGGATCGTTGTTGGTGATAAATGCGAACCTAAAATTTACACCCGTCCGATTACTGAACTTATGCTTCTGATTGACTAAAGACATTCATTGGATCATCTTTCATTCGTCATTGACATTCAGACAATTACCGTTTTTCCATTTACATAACTGTTGGATAGGAATTCATTCATGTGACATTCGTTGGGTTTACGTTTTATTCATATATAATAATTTGGATTACTGTGTATCAAGAATATCGTTATATATTCTACAATAGAATAAGTGGTAGTGGTATCTCTATAGATACCAGGCGGGGAGTGTTCTGTATCTCATTCACTCCTTTTAGTGATTTAATCCGTTGTAAATATATATTAAATACCTTGTTTATTTTACCATTTTGAAACCTAAATTAGTTTCCGGATTTGACTCCGTATTCCGCTTCCGCGTTTACATTACACTTTACTTTGGGCTACTTTACACCTGCATTTCCTGAAAATCGTGCAAAACCTACACACTCATATCGACAGGACAGGACAAACTACTGTCAAGTAAGTTTTTATATATATTCCCTTGTTCTCAGGAACATTATTTCGAACATACATGTTTTGAATCCTTATTGATACAGATGCATATAATCCTTATTCACGTTTTAGAATCCTTGTTCAATTACACGTTTATAGTTCTTATTCATACACGTTTGTGAGCCAATATGTATGAATATGGTTCATTTCAGCGTTTATAAATATTCGCATATATTTATAATCCGCGTTTATACGGTTGTTTATAATCCTGTATCATACACAATTATTATTGAAAAAGGTGTGTATAACCCTAGTTCATAAATAAGTTAGCAATGTTCATTCATTTTACATGTTTAAAATTCATATTCATATTTTAGCCCTTATTAATACACATGATTAGGCTTATTCTTATGCATGCTGATTAATCGTATTGATTGATACATGTATTTAAATGTCATGCCACTATGCATATTGTAATAGCCCGTTATCTTATTTTTTTTCAGTTTACCATATACACATACTACTATAGACCTATTTTGGGAATTTAATTAAAGCCAAGATTCTGCGTTGAGTTGTGTTTGGATTTTTTTTACCTTCGCCAAGTGAGTCTAGAAAAGTATTGGGTTACACTGTCTGGTCCGGCCAGAACACCGTATGTCCGTCTGTGCGCAAAAGACAAACCAGCTATACTTGTTTAACCATCACAACGAATATGTCCAAGTCGCTCACAGAGCACTAGTCCACATTTATTCGGCTAGCATTTGAAAGTGTCAAAAACATTCCAATTTAGAATCTTGGGAACTTTAAAATGACCATTAATCCTGATAGTGGACCGTAAAGGCCTTTAACGTTCCGATAGATTGATCCCACAAACTATTGGCATAGACTAACAATCGTTTTGCCAGAAAAATGGTGTGGCCCGCGTTGCAGTCTCACTTTAAGTTGTGGTTTCAATAATATGAATATTGGCGGAGGAAACATTAATAAAATTAAAAATAACAGTGATGGAGCGATGACTGTTCAATAGTTAAAATTTCAGAACTCTTTAAAAATGGGATAAAACCAAGAGCAAGAGTAGATATAAACTTCTAGGTCAGTGAAGCTGGTGAGACTTGAGGGCATCAGTTTCACTTACTCGGAACTGTTCGGATGTTTCGGATATTGCGATTGTCCGAACATGACGTCAAATTCGTACACTCGCATTGATACTGGAGCATAATGTATGTAGTACTTAAAATAAAAAAAAAAATATTTAATATTTAATGAACATTAAATTACTAAACTCGTTAATGAACATTAAATTACTAAACTCGTTAATGAACATTAAATTACTAATCTCGTTAATGAACATTAAATTACCAAACTCGTTAATGAACATTAAATTACTAAACTCGTTAATGAACATTAAATTACTAAACTCGTTAATGAACATTAAATTACTAATCTCGTTAATGAACATTAAATTACTAAACTCGTTAATGAAAATTAAAATTACTAAACTCGTTAATGAACATTAAATTACTAAACTCGTTAATGAACATTAAATTACTAAACTCGTTCACTAATTTGAGTCTTTTTCAGTATTACATCATTACCCACTATGCATATCTGCTTATAGCTTATAGCATAGATTTTGTTTGGATCTGAATGTGTCTAGATAGAAAGAAGAACAATGAATATCTTCATATCGTTAGACTCTAGAGTAGACGCTTTACTTCTCAAATTCTGCTTGTGAAAAATAGTTCCACACGCGAGTAGAAGGAATAAAATGGAATTCGATCGTCAAAAACTTTTAGAAATATTTGTTTTCGCACATTATAGTCTAAAGAGCAAATGCACTTCTAATCAACAGATAATTTGAAATACCAAGCGTATTTTTTCAACCACGGTTCTGAAATGGAAAATCTTGCGTGATATCAAGTATCTGACAGGTCATCTCGAACAGATTATGTGTGATTTTAAATGAGACTGTTTGCAGCGTTACCAATGTGTCGATTCCGACATGGACATTCACTACAGATGCATTATGGATTATGGCAGAAGAAATAGCAAGTTTTAACGATGCCATAGTTCGCTAGTAGTGAATTCAGGTCCAAACCGAATGACTGTCCCTGAGTAACATAGTCCAGTGGTGTACAATAGTGGTGTGGCTGAGTTGGCAGTATTTACTGTAATAAACCGGTAAATTACACAATGCAATCAATAAGTAGGGACTTAGTAGACATCATTTATGTGTCCATAGTGGAAAATGGGTGCAGTTTTATTGGTGTAATGTGCCTGTAAAAGTATATATTGACTGGCCTAAGGTGGCGGAGTTAAAATAGTTCCCAGTGATAAAGGGGATACTAGTGTGTTTTCTATTTTATAACCGGCAGGCGGTACGGAAATCTGATAATGATGAAGAGAAACCATGCAAACACGCGGTTGATAGACTTTGGCAAGTTATTTTATCTGTGGTCTTGAATTGATTAGAGTAAAAGTTAGTATATAAAAGCAGACACGTCTAGCTTTCCAATTTACAACTCAAATTGTATGGACGTTTTGGGAAATTTGGGGAAAACATATGACTTCCAGCGGGACTCGCGCCAGGGTTTGACACCGCTCGGTCAAGTAATACCCCTGTGCGTTTAACAGTATGTATGTATGTATGTATGTATGTATGTATGTATGTATGTATGTATGTATGTATGTATGTATGTATGTATGCATGCATGCCTGCCTGCCTGCCTGCCTGCCTGCCTGCCTGCCTGCCTGCCTGCCTGCATGCATGTATGTACGCACGCACGCACGCACGTATGTATTTTAACACTTTGCTGCATACATATTGTAACACTTTGCTGTATACATATTTGAACACTTTGTTGTAAACATATTTTAACAATTAGCTGTATAACTGTTTTTACAATTAGCTGTATAACTATTTTAACAATTAGCTGTATAACTGTTTTTACAATTAGCTGTATAACTGTTTTAACACTTAGCTGTATAACTATTTTAACACTTAGCTGTATAACTGTTTTAACAATTAGCTGTATAACTGTTTTAACAATTAGCTGTATAACTGTTTTAACAATTAGCTGTATAACTGTTTTAACAATTAGCTGTATAACTGTTTTAACACTTAGCTGTATAACTATTTTAACACTTAGCTGTATAACTGTTTTAACAATTAGCTGTATAACTGTTTTAACAATTAGCTGTATAACTGTTTTAACAATTAGCTGTATAACTGTTTTAACAATTAGTTGTATAACTGTTTTAACAATTAGCTGTATAACTGTTTTAACACTTAGCTGTATAACTATTTTAACACTTAGCTGTATAACTGTTTTAACAATTAGCTGTATAACTGTTTTAACAATTAGCTGTATAATTGTTTTAACACTTAGCTGTATAACTATTTTAACACTTAGCTGTATAACTATTTTAACACTTAGCTATATAACTGTTTTAACAATTTGTTGTTCATCGGTTGTAACACTTTGCTGGAGGAAATAAAATGTATTCCCCATGTCAAATGAACTTCGCATTAAAGAGAAGCGACATCTAGATCTTCGAGATGACAACATAATTTTGACGTCTGAAAAGCTCTGTTCTAGTTTAAGATCAACAAAGATTATATAAAGCACATTTACTTAAATAACAACCCGTACCGATGTGGGGATTCGTTCAAGAAAAATACTGTTTTATGTACAACTAGGCATTATAAGAAATCGTTTGGTAAAAATGCCTTTTCAAGATGACTTTACATTGAAGAGGAGTAGCGATAACGAGAATTTCAAGATGACTTACGTTGAAGAGGAGTAGCGATAACGAGAATTACAAGATGACGACTTTACGCTGAAGAGAAGTAGCGATAACGAGAATTACAAGATGACTTTACGTTGAAGAGGAGTAGCGATAACGATAATTAGAAGATGGCTTTACGTTTATGAGGAGTAGCGATAACGAGAATTTCAAGATGACTTACGTTGAAGAGGAGTAGCGATAACGAGAATTACAAGATGACTTTACGCTGAAGAGAAGTAGCGATAACGAGGATTACAAGATGACTTTACGTTGAAGAGGAGTAGCGATAACGATAATTAGAAGATGGCTTTACGTTTATGAGGAGTAGCGATAACGAGAATTTCAAGATGACTACGTTCAAGAGGAGTAGCATTAACAAGAATTTCAAGATGACTTTACGTTGAAGAGTAGTAGCGATATCGAGAATTACAATATGACTTTAGCTGGAAGAGGAGTAGCGATAACGAGAATTAGAAGATGACTTTACATTAATGAGGAGTAGCGATAACGAGAATTTCAAGATGACTACCTTCAAGAGGAGTAGCAATAACAAGAATTTCAGACTTTACGTTCAAGAGTAGCAGCAATAACAAGAATTTCAAGATGACTTTACGTTGAAGAGTAGCGATAACGAGAATTTCCAGATGACTTACGTTGATGAGGACTAGCGATAACGAGAATTACAAGATGACTGATGAGAAGAGAATAATGGACGTCAGATCTCCACCATTTTCGTAATACCGGCAACTAGGAAGGCTTCTAGTGAAAACATCTTTCGTGTTCATGTGACACCTATTTTGGATGAATAGCGATAAAAGCAATAGCACGATTATAAGATGGTCGCCATATTGGATGTCTGAGAACCCGGATTAGCAATTAGAACCAACAAGGCCATGGAGGAGGTTAGGAGGAGTAGTAATACTAGCACGTGTCAATGGACAGACGACAGATGAAACAAGGACAGTCGACAACAAACGGCGGACAGACGACTGATATACAACCCCATGCTATGTTCTGCTGTATGTAGAGTTAGTAAGGAAAACTGATTACTGACCGCATTCTCTTGTTTAATCTACACAACTGACCCTGCATAGCTGTGTGAAAGACATCAACAATCTGTATTATAAGTTCAGATAAGATGGGATATTTTAACAATACAAGTTGTCAAGAAACGAAAAACGATGTAAATTGAAAAAGATCATTGTCTAATTTAAGACGGTTTTATAAGAATGGTCGCAATAAGCAAAGGATTTACCCCGACCCTCAAAATTCCAACAAAGTATGAGTGATCTAGAAATGTTCTTCTAAACGAATCCGAGATTAACATTCGCCAAAAATATTACACTTTTAAAACCGTTTGATAACGTTTATTCATACTTACTACTACTCGTGTTATTACTTCTTCCAGATTCCCTGCTTTCAGCATTGCTTTGGCTCTCGAAAGTTCCTGCTCTGCTAATTTCGGATCACTACTACAGACTATTATGGATGGAAATTCCAAGACTTTCCATTCTCTCAAAATCTCCATTTCCTCCTTTTGAAGTTTATCATCTTCGGGATACGGTTCTTGAGATGACATTTTTAAGGTACTATGAGTCGAGTTATCTCCCATGTTACCATAGCTATAAAGTATGTCGTCTTGAAGTTGCTTCAGATTGTCATTAATTTTTGCATTCTTCGGATCAATTTCTAAACCTTTCTTATAATATTCCAAAGCATTTTCGAACTGTTTCGTCTTTGCCAGAATTTTCCCACCCAAAATGTAGCCCACGACATTATCCGGTTCTCTTTCTATGCAAGTGTTCGCATCTTGTAAGGCTGAAGGGTAGTCCCCCGTTTCGAAATAACAGTGGCATCTTTTCTGCAGGACTTCAATAACGCAGGTGCTTGAGTCCGATTCTAGAGCTTGTGAATAACATTCGGCAGCACTCCCATAATCCTTTTTACAAAATGCATGGTTTCCTAGCGACATGTTGTCAGCATCAACAACCGCCATCTTAATGTGATACCACAACTGCTGGTACTATATCATTCTGTGGACAAAAGTAATATTTTGGGTGTAGTAGTTTTCATAGGTGACATCGCAAGTCACGTGTCGATTATAAAATAGGTATTGGTATCACGGTACCAATTGTTTTTCCATAGACCTCAATGCTAATATTTGGAGAGATAAATATATTTTCTATCCTAATTTAGCATGCATCTCACACACTGTTATAGAGAACAATGTTAGATTGTCAATTTGACAATGACAAAACCAGGTACTCCATTGCATTTAAGAGAGATAACTCTGCTGGAACTAGACAGGGGTATGAGTTATCTAGTCACAACATACCTATTTTCAGTCATGTGTATTACATTTTCAAAAAATCATAAAAAATACAAAATTTGATCTATTTAGGAATTAGCATAAATTCACATGTTGCCAAGAGGCTAACCTTTTTTTTAAGCCTAACAGAAAGTACAACTCTTACATAATCCACCAATCAAAGCTTGTCTTGTTCTTAAGGTCTGAATGGTCTGGACCCTACACCATAAGCTCCACCCACATGGACTTGCGCAATTGGTACCGTTATACCTATTGCAGTGTATATATGGGAGGTAACTCAAACGAATCAATTCACCAATTATTATTTATCAGAAGTAAATCAATTTAAATGCATGCACGTATGTTGGTATGAGCTACTGACTGGAAAAAATGAAAGATTCTAGGAATCAATACCGAAGGCACATCCCATTGGTATATATCTAATTCTTCAATGCAGCATTACTGTATTCAAATATTTAAAAAGATAAAAGCCACTTGTAAAATTGTACATAAATCAAGAGCGATTCGCAGTCATTTAAAAGACATCTTCTAAAGCAAACGGCGATAATTTGGTAGAAGTAATCATATCATAACATGTGAATTTTAATTATTTTTTTAAATAATTTAAATTTAGTGCAAGTAATCATATCATAACATGTGAATGTTAATTATATTTTTAAAAATTAATTTAAATTTGGTGGCAGTAATCATATCATAACATGTGAATGTTAATAATATTTTTTCAAAATTAATTTAAATTTAGTAGAAGTAAACATATCATAACATGTGAATGTTAATTATATTTTTAAAATTGATTTAAATTTGGTGACAGTAATCATATCATAACATGTGAATGTTAATAATATTTTCAAATTAATTTAAATTTAGTTCGAGTAATCATATCATAACATGTGAATGTTATTTTTTTAAAATTAATTTACATTTAGTGACAGTAATCATATCATAACATGTGAATGTTATTTTTTTTTTAAATTAATTTACATTTAGTGACAGTAATCATAACATAACATGTGAGTGTTAATAAAAAAAATTTAATATATTTTTCTTTGCTAATTAAGTTCATAAATTTCCATCTTTCACATACTGTGTTTGACTTATTCATTTAATCCAACGCAACTCGGTTTCTATTTTGCGACAGTATATATTAGCAGATCATACAGTTTGCATTGTTACTTTGATTCATACCGTTTGCATTGTTATTTTAATTCATACGGTTTACATTGTTACTTTGATTCATTCGGTTTGCATTGTTACTTAGATTCATACAGTTTACAATGTTACTTAGATTCATACAGTTTACATTGTTACTTTGATTCATACGGTTTACACTGTTACTTTGAATCATACGGTTTGCATTGTTACTTTGATTCGTACGGTTTACATTGTTACTTTGATTCATGCAGTTTGCATTATTACCAAGATTCATACAGTTTAAATTGTTACTTTGATTCATACGGTTTGCATTGTTACTTTGATTCATACAGTTTACATTGTTACTTTGATTCATACAGTTTACATTGTTACTTTGATTCATACAGTTTGCATTGTTAGTTAGATTCATACAGTTTGCATTATTACCTAGATTCATACAGTTTGCATTATTACAAAGATTCATACAGTTTACAATGTTACTTTGATTCATATATTTTGCACTGTTACTTTGATTCATACGGTTTGCATTGTTACTTTGATTCATACAGTTTGCATTATTATCTAGATTCATACAGTTTACATTGTTACTTTGATTCATACAGTTTGCATTGTTACTTTAATTCATACGGTTTACATTGTTACTTTGATTCATATAGTTTGCATTGTTACTTTGATTCATATAGTTTACATTGTTACTTTAATTCATACAGTTTACATTGTTACTTTGATTCATACAGTTTACATTGTTACTTTGATTCATACAGTTTGCATTGTTAGTTAGATTCATACAGTTTGCATTATTACCTAGATTCATACAGTTTGCATTATTACAAAGATTCATACAGTTTACAATGTTACTTTGATTCATACATTTTGCACTGTTACTTTGATTCATACGGTTTGCATTGTTACTTTGATTCATACAGTTTGCATTATTATCTAGATTCATACAGTTTACATTGTTACTTTGATTCATACAGTTTGCATTGTTACTTTAATTCATACGGTTTACATTGTTACTTTGATTCATACAGTTTGCATTGTTACTTTAATTCATACGGTTTACATTGTTACTTTAATTCATACAGTTTACATTGTTACTTTGATTCATATAGTTTACATTGTTACTTTAATTCATACAGTTTGCATTGTTACTTTAATTCATACAGTTTACATTGTTACTTTGATTCATACAGTTTGCATTGTTACTTTAATTCATACGGTTTACATTGTTACTTTGATTCATATAGTTTGCATTGTTACTTTGATTCATACAGTTTGCATTGTTACTTTAATTCATACGGTTTACATTGTTACTTTGATTCATATAGTTTGCATTGTTACTTTGATTCATACAGTTTGCATTGTTACTTTAATTCATACAGTTTACATTGTTACTTTGATTCATACAGTTTACATTGTTACTTTGATTCATACAGTTTGCATTGTTACTTTAATTCATACGGTTTACATTGTTACTTTGATTCATATAGTTTGCATTGTTACTTTAATTCATACGGTTTACATTGTTACTTTGATTCATATAGTTTGCATTGTTACTTTAATTCATACGGTTTACATTGTTACTTTGATTCATACAGTTTGCATTGTTACTTTAATTCATACAGTTTGCATTGTTACTTTAATGCATACAGTTTACATTGTTACTTTGATTCATATAGTTTACATTGTTACTTTGATTCATACAGTTTGCATTGTTACTTTGATTCATATAGTTTACATTGTTACTTTGATTCATACAGTTTGCATTGTTACTTTAATTCATACAGTTTACATTGTTACTTTGATTCATACAGTTTGCATTGTTACTTTGATTAATATGGTTTGCATTGTTACTTTGATTCATACGGTTTACATTGTTAATTAGATTCATACAGTTTGCATTATTACCTAGATTCATACAGTTTACATTATTACCTAGATTCATACGGTTTACATTGTTACTTTGATTCATACGGTTTACATTGTTAATTAGATTCATACAGTTTGCATTATTACCTAGATTCATACGGTTTACATTGTTACTTTGATTCATACAGTTTGCATTGTTACTTTAATTCATACAGTTTACATTGTTACTTTGATTCATACAGTTTACATTGTTACTTTGATTCATACAGTTTGCATTGTTACTTTGATTAATATGGTTTGCATTGTTACTTTGATTCATACGGTTTACATTGTTAATTAGATTCATACAGTTTGCATTATTACCTAGATTCATACAGTTTGCATTATTACCTAGATTCATACAGTTTACATTGTTACTTTGATTCATACAGTTTGCATTGTTACTTTGATTCATACAGTTTGCATTGTTACTTTAATTCATACAGTTTACATTGTTACTTTGATTCATACAGTTTACATTGTTACTTTAATTCATACAGTTTACATTGTTACTTTGATTCATACAGTTTACATTGTTACTTTGATTCATACAGTTTACATTGTTACTTTGATTCATACAGTTTACATTGTTACTTTGATTCATACAGTTTACATTGTTACTTTGATTCATATAGTTTACATTGTTACTTTGATTCATACAGTTTGCATTGTTACTTTAATTCATACAGTTTACATTGTTACTTTAATTCATACAGTTTACATTGTTACTTTGATTCATACAGTTTACATTGTTACTTTGATTCATACAGTTTACATTATTACCTAGATTCATACAGTTTACATTGTTACTTTGATTCATACAGTTTACATTGTTACTTTGATTCATATAGTTTACATTGTTACTTTGATTCATACAGTTTGCATTGTTACTTTGATTCATACAGTTTGCATTGTTACTTTAATTCATACGGTTTACATTGTTACTTTGATTCATATAGTTTGCATTGTTACTTTAATTCATACGGTTTGCATTGTTACTTTAATTCATACAGTTTACATTGTTACTTTGATTCATACAGTTTACATTGTTACTTTGATTCATACAGTTTGCATTGTTACTTTGATTAATATGGTTTGCATTGTTACTTTGATTCATACGGTTTACATTGTTAATTAGATTCATACAGTTTGCATTATTACCTAGATTCATACAGTTTGCATTATTACCTAGATTCATACAGTTTACATTGTTACTTTGATTCATACAGTTTGCATTGTTACTTTGATTCATACAGTTTGCATTGTTACTTTAATTCATACAGTTTACATTGTTACTTTGATTCATATAGTTTACATTGTTACTTTGATTCATACAGTTTACATTGTTACTTTGATTCATACAGTTTACATTGTTACTTTGATTCATATAGTTTACATTGTTACTTTGATTCATACAGTTTGCATTGTTACTTTAATTCATACAGTTTACATTGTTACTTTGATTCATATAGTTTACATTGTTACTTTGATTCATACAGTTTACATTGTTACTTTAATTCATACAGTTTACATTGTTACTTTAATTCATACAGTTTACATTGTTACTTTGATTCATATAGTTTACATTGTTACTTTGATTCATATAGTTTACATTGTTACTTTGATTCATACAGTTTGCATTGTTACTTTAATTCATACGGTTTACATTGTTACTTTGATTCATATAGTTTACATTGTTACTTTGATTCATACAGTTTACATTGTTACTTTAATTCATACGGTTTACATTGTTACTTTGATTCATACAGTTTACATTGTTACTTTGATTCATACAGTTTGCATTGTTACTTTAATTCATACGGTTTACATTGTTACTTTGATTCATATAGTTTGCATTGTTACTTTAATTCATACGGTTTACATTGTTACTTTGATTCACACAGTTTACATTGTTACTTTGATTCATACGGTTTACATTGTTAATTAGATTCATACAGTTTGCATTATTACCTAGATTCATACAGTTTGCATTATTACCTAGATTCATACAGTTTACATTGTTACTTTGATTCATACAGTTTGCGTTGTTACTTTGATTCATACAGTTTGCATTGTTACTTTGATTCATACAGTTTGCATTGTTACTTTGATTCATACAGTTTACATTGTTACTTTGATTCATACGGTTTGCATTGTTACTTTGATTCATACAGTTTACATTGTTACTTTGATTCATTCGGTTTGCATTGTTACTTAGATTCATACAGTTTGCATTGTTACTTTTATTCATACAGTTTACATTGTTACTTTGATTCATTCGGTTTGCATTGTTACCTAGATTCATACAGTTTGCACTGTTACTTTGATTCATACAGTTTCCATTGTTAGTTAGATTCATACAGTTTGCATTATTATCTAGATTCATACAGTTTGCATTGTTACTTTGATTCATACAGTTTGCATTGTTACTTTGATTCATACAGTTTGCATTGTTACTTTGATTCATACGGTTTACATTGTTACGTTGATTCATACGGTTTGCATTGTTACTTAGATTCATACAGTTTACATTGTTACTTAGATTCATACAGTTTGCATTGTTACCTTGATTCATACAGTTTGAAATTGATAGTTAGATTCATACAGTTTGCATTATTACCTAGATTCATACAGTTTGCATTGTTACTTTGATTCATACGGTTTGCATTGTTACTTTGATTCATACAGTTTACATTGTCACTTTGATTCATTCGGTTTTGCATTGTTACCTAGATTCATACAGTTTGCACTTACTTTGATTCATACAGTTTCCATTGTTAGTTAGATTCATACAGTTTGCATTATTATCTAGATTCGTACAGTTTGCATTGTTACTTTGATTCATACAGTTTGCATTGTTACTTTGATTCATCCAGTTTGCATTGTTAGTTAGATTCATACAGTTTGCATTATTACCTAGATTCATACAGTTTGCATTGTTACTTTGATTCATACGGTTTACATTGTTACGTTGATTCATACGGTTTGCATTGTTACTTAGATTCATACAGTTTACATTGTTACTTAGATTCATACAGTTTGCATTGTTACTTTGATTCATACAGTTTGAAATTGATAGTTAGATTCATACAGTTTGCATTATTACCTAGATTCATACAGTTTGCATTGTTACTTTGATTCATACGGTTTGCATTGTTACTTTGATTAATATGGTTTGCATTGTTACTTTGATTCATACGGTTTACATTGTTAGTTAGATTCATACAGTTTGCATTATTACCTAGATTCATACAGTTTGCATTATTACCTAGATTCATACAGTTTACACTGCTACTTTGATTCATACAGTTTGCATTGTTACTTTGATTCATACAGTTTGCATTGTTACTTTGATTCATACAGTTTACATTGTTACTTTGATTCATACAGTTTGCATTGTTAGTTAGATTCATACAGTTTGCATTATTATCTAGATTCATACAGTTTGCATTGTTACTTTGATTCATACAGTTTACATTGTTAGTTTAATTCATACGGTTTGCATTGTTACTTTGATTAATATGGTTTGCATTGTTACTTTGATTCTTCCTTCATTCAAATTGTAAATATAAACGTACAACCTCTACATTATGTTAAATAAAGATAATCATTCGGGGTACTTCATTTAACATGCTTAAGTCTATACAGAAAGGGAACACGATATCTATTTCTACTTAGCAATTAGTTATGCTTACCATCAAGTTATTACTCCACGGCATATAACAAGCTTCCAGGATCGTATCGTGGAACTTTTCACACCTTGAAAAACTGAATATTTGTTTCCTGACTGATAGCACTGTACATCGTCTGAATTCTTATAATTTACGTGACCAAATGTAAAATATCATTCAAGGCAATCGGAACATTTGGAAATAAATGCGTGGCGATATGTTCTTCTAACTGTTAACATCACGTGACATATTTCCTTAGGCGTTAAGCATTAATTACGAGTAAACTCTACATGTACGATGAAAGCACTCTAAGTTACACGGTACGCATTAAAATATGCAAGTGTGAATATCGATCGGCCTTTGTCTGCAAATGTCAGATAAAGTTAGAAATAGTAGAGGATGTTCCGATTATAAATAGTCGTTCACTTTAATCTAAATGCGTTTTATGGTATTTGAAAAAGTTGGAGAAGATAGGATTTGATGTTTCGATATATATAAAATGGCATATTTGGACGCTGAAACGTTCGCTGTTTCATTCCCATGGTACCAGATCTCGATGTTAAACAATGTGTTTAATATCTAGTGTATTAGATCTCGACGTTAAACTATGTGTTTAGGATCTACTGTATTAGATCTCGACGTTAAACAATGTGTTTAATATCTACTGTATTAGATCTCGACGTTAAACAATGTGTTTAGTATCTACTGTATTAGATCTCGACGTTAAACAATGTGTTTAATATCTACTGTATTAGATCTCGACGTTAAACAATGGGTTTAGTATCTACTGTATTAGATCTCGACATTAAACAATGTGTTTAGTATCTACTGTATTAGATCTCGACGTTAAACAATGTGTTTAGTATCTGCTGTATTAGATCTCGGAATTTAACTATGTGTTTAGTATCTACTGTCTTAGATCTCGACGTTAAACAATGGGTTTAGTATCTACTGTATTAGATCTCGACGTTAAACAATGGGTTTAGTATCTACTGTATTAGATCTCGACGTTAAACTATGTGTTTAGTATCTACTGTATTAGATCTCGACGTTAAACTATGTGTTTAGGATCTACTGTATTAGATCTCGACGTTAAACTATGTGTTTAGTATCTACTGTATTAGATCTCGACATTAAACAATGTGTTTAATATCTAGTGTATTAGATCTCGACGTTAAACTATGTGTTTAGGATCTACTGTATTAGATCTCGACGTTAAACTATGTGTTTAGTATCTACTGTATTAGATCTCGACGTTAAACAATGTGTTTAGTATCTACTGTATTAGATCTCGACGTTAAACAATGTGTTTAATATCTACTGTATTAGATCTCAGAATTTAACTATGTGTTTAGTATCTACTGTATTAGATCTCGACGTTAGACTATGTGTTTAGTATCTACTGTATTAGATCTCGACGTTAAACAATGTGTTTA
>JAQISU010000103.1:3177500-3280000 GCA_029339505.1 Unio delphinus
ATGTCAACAACAACTGCTTCATAAGCATAATTTGTACTATTGGGAGGTCAGTGATAAGCCCTAGCGTTCGACCATGCCATACCGTGGGATGATTATTTAAAATTCACTGCGTTGCAACGCAAGATTAATGTGCCATGTATCTCAGTGCTAGTCTGGATAAACGTCTTAATGAACCTTAAAAGTTCGACTTGATCACCTGCATCGAAATTTACCCGTGCGATTAGAAATGCGGCACGAAGACGTTCTTTAATACTATGTTGATACAATATTGATACTATGTTGATACTATATTAATACTATGTTGATACTATACTAATACTATATTAATACTATATTGATCTTATGTTGATACTATATTAATACTATGTTGATACCATATTAATACTATATTGATACTATGTTGATAATATATTAATACTATATTGATACTATGATGATAATATATTATACTATGTTGATACTATATTAATATTATATTGATACTATGTTGATACTATATTAATACTATGTTGATACTATATTAATAGTATATTGATACTATGTTGATACTATATTGATACTATGCTGATACTATGTTGGCACTGATGTTGAGGCCTCTCTTATACATCCCGAGAAAGGTATTTCCGTCACCAACTACACACATGCAAGCAAATTCTGGTCCGCGTTTGGTAGTCGAAATCTCTGTGACTACCACGATCTATGTTTACATACCGACATCCTACTACTCGTGGATATATTTGAGACCTTTCGTGGTAACATAATGTGCATGTACAAGCTGGACCCCTCACACTATTCTTCAACACCGGAAATAGCTGAACTTGTACTAGATCATGTCGAACACATGCAGCGTGTACTTGGTATAAATATATCGGGCTTTGGTCTGTTATTGGGTTCCACTCCGTCACCATACCCCACATAGTTCTCTCGCGTTTGCCGGATCGCGTAATCAGTGCGCGGGAGTGAATAAAATAAAAGAAGTTAGACGACAACTGTGTAGTGAAGAAAACAAGTAACGAAACACTCATGGTTGACAGCATATTAAATACGTCTTTGAGATTCAGCATTTGGAAATAATCATATGGCAGTGTACCAGTCTGTTAGATCTGATTGCATATCAAATACGTCTTTGAGATTCAGCATTTGGAAATAATCATATGGCAGTGTACCAGTCTGTTAGCTCTGATTGCATATCAAATACGTCTTTGAGATTCAGCATTTGAAAACAATCATATCGCAGTGTACCAGTCTGTTAACTCTGATTGCATATCAAATACGTCTTTGAGATTCAGCATTTAAAAACAATCATATCGCAGTGTACCAGTCTGTTAGCTCTGATTGCATATCAAATACGTCTTTGAGATTCAGCATTTGAAAATAATCATATGGCAGTGTACCAGTCTGTTAGCTCTGATTGCATATCAAATACGTCTTTGCGATTCAGCATTTAAAAATAATCATATCGCAGTGTACCAGTCTGTTAGCTCTGATTGCATATCAAATACGTCTTTGAGATTCAGCATTTGGAAATAATCATATCGCAGTGTACCAGTCTGTTAGCTCTGATTGCGTATCAAATACGTCTTTGAGATTCAGCATTTGGAAATAATCATATCGCAGTGTACCAGTCTGTTAGCTCTGATTGCATATCAAATACGTCTTTGAGATTCAGCATTTGAAAATAATCATATGGCAGTGTACCAGTCTGTTAGCTCTGATTGCATATCAAATACGTCTTTGAGATTCAGCATTTGAAAATAATCATATGGCAGTGTACCAGTCTGTTAGCTCTGATTGCATATCAAATACGTCTTTGAGATTCAGCATTTGAAAATAATCATATCGCAGTGTACCAGTCTGTTAGCTCTGATTGCATATCAAATACGTCTTTGAGATTCAGCATTTGAAAATAATCATATCGCAGTGTACCAGTCTGTTAGCTCTGATTGCGTATCAAATACGTCTTTGAGATTCAGCATTTGGAAATAATCATATCGCAGTGTACCAGTCTGTCAGCTCTGATTGCGTATCAAATACGTCTTTGAGATTCAGCATTTGGAAATAATCATATCGCAGTGTACCAGTCTGTTAGCTCTGATTGCATATCAAATACGTCTTTGAGATTCAGCATTTGAAAATAATCATATGGCAGTGTACCAGTCTGTTAGCTCTGATTGCATATCAAATACGTCTTTGAGATTCAGCATTTAAAAATAATCATATCGCAGTGTACCAGTCTGTTAGCTCTGATTGCATATCAAATACGTCTTTGAGATTCAGCATTTGGAAATAATCATATCGCAGTGTACCAGTCTGTTAACTCTGATTGCATATCAAATACGTCTTTGAGATTCAGCATTTGAAAATAATCATATGGCAGTGTACCAGTCTGTTAGCTCTGATTGCATATCAAATACGTCTTTGAGATTCAGCATTTGAAAATAATCATATCGCAGTGTACCAGTCTGTTAGCTCTGATTGCGTATCAAATACGTCTTTGAGATTCAGCATTTGGAAATAATCATATCGCAGTGTACCAGTCTGTTAGCTCTGATTGCGTATCAAATACGTCTTTGAGATTCAGCATTTGGAAATAATCATATCGCAGTGTACCAGTCTGTTAGCTCTGATTGCATATCAAATACGTCTTTGAGATTCAGCATTTGGAAATAATCATATCGCAGTGTACCAGTCTGTTAGCTCTGATTGCATAATCAAGACCAGTATGGAGTCCATAAAAGCGTGGACAGTGGATCAAGTCCTACCTAGTGAACAGGACAGAAATTATATCTGCAAATGGAATATACTCCAGCCCAGTTGACGTAAGTTGTGGTGTTCCAGAGGGATCTGTTTTTGGACCTGTTCTTTTCATTATGTATACTCAACCGCTCTCACGTGTCATAGGTCATCACCCAGTGTCGCACCAATTGTATGCTGATGACACCCAAATATACAATTCTAGCCACCCAACTGAAGTTGATGCTACCATCCATGGAGTAGAGAAGTGCACTTCTGATGTGAAATCATGGATGACATGTAACAAGCTGCAGATGAATGATGATAAAACTGACGCTATTCTGATCACAACACAAAGACTTTCTCATTCACATCCTTTACCTCAGACAATAAATATCAGCAACACCAACATTAAATTCTCACAGTCAGTACGGAAAATAGGCGTTACTCTAGACAGTACTCTCACATTGCACCAACATGTCATGAACATATGCAAGGCTGCATATCTTGAATTGAGACGAATCAGTTCCATTCGTAAATATCTTTCAGTTGATGCCACTAAAACACTTGTGTGTTCATTAGTACTTTCAATACTGGATTATTCTAACTCAATTCTGTCTGGTTCGTCACAATATTTACTCCAGAAACTTCAAAAAGTTCAAAACACAGCTCCACGGATCATCTTTAGAGTACCTCGATCAGAGCACACCTCACCACTGCTCTGTACCCTACATTGACTATCAATTCGATACAGAATCAAACACAAAATTTGTTCTCTGTGCTATGTTTCAATGACAGACCCCAGTTCAACATACCTACCCAGCCTCACCCATGTGTACACACCAGCTAGATCCTTACGCTCTATTTCTGATAATCGTATACTCATTGTTCCCAAGGTGAAAACAAAGTCATATGGACAACGTTCGTTTCCACACCAGGGCCCGGCGACGTGGAACGAATAGCCCATTGAAATTAGACACAAAGACACAGTGGTCCCTTTTAAGAGTGCTCTTAAGACTCACCTGTTTCGACTGCAGGGACAAACTTAGCGACCGAATCATGTTTTGTATCTTATATGTTTTCAGCATGTTTTTATGTTTTCCAATTTCATTGTTTTGTCATTTGTTGTTCTGTATTGTAGTCATATCATTATTGATGGTGTAAAGCGCTTAGAGCTTCGTAAGATTAGGTGCTATACAAAGTCCTCATTATTATTATTATTATTATTATTATTATTATTATTATTATTATTATTATTATTATTATTATTATATCATGTTACATTATATGTAATATTATATGTGATATATGTTATATTATATGACTGACCATGGGACGCAGTTCGTGAGCCAGGTGATGGAAGAGGTAAATAGGTTACTATCCATTAGACACCTGACGACTACCCCGTACCACCCGCAGTGCAATCGGCTGGTAGAGCGTTCCAATGGGACATTGAAACAGGCTTTGAAGAAGCTATTTGAATTTAGACCTAGGGATTGGGATCGACTCTTTCCAGCGATACTGTTTGCGTATCGAGAAGTACCACGGGCAAGTTTGGGTTTTTCAATTTTTGAGTTAGTGTATGGAAGGACGGTAAGGGGGCTCATGGCTGTGTTAAAACAATTATGGACGGATGAGCAAGCATCCGAAGAAGTGCCAACAGCATACCAATATGTTGTTCACTTACGTAACAAACTGGAAGAAGTTTGTAAATTGGCTCAAGAAAATCTCCGCGACGCAAGGGGACGTCAAGCCAAGTACTACAACAAAAGGTCGAAGGAACGTCACTTTGAGGTGGGTGACAAGGTGTTGTTGTTGTTGCCATTAGAACACAACAAACTGCAAGTCTCGTGGAGGGGACCATTTGAGGTAACGGAGAAGAAGGGTGGACAGAACTATCATATCCGAGTAGGGGACAAGGACAAGTTGAATCTGCTGAGAACGGAGTTCGTGGTGGCTACAGTCGTAACAGAAGAAATCGAAGACAACGCAGGAGAGGCGGAAGTACTCCCTAGATGTCCTTGACGAAGGAGGAAACCTACGTCGATGTTGCACTTGACGTTACGTTAACGTCAGATCAACGTAAAGAGGTGGAGTCGGTACTCCAAGAGTATTCGAGCGTCTTAACAGAGAGACCTGGGAAGTCGGAATTGGAGGAGTTCTCTTTGAAGTTACTAGACGAGAAATCAGCGAAGTTAAAACCGTATTCTCTAAACTATGCTAAATTAGGAACTGTCCGGAAGAAAACTCAAGCTACGATAGACTTGGAAGTTATAAACCAACTTAGGGACGCATTACGACCGACCACTAAGACGGAAGTTAGATCTTTTTTAGGTTTGGCAGGGTATTATAGAAGATATATTGCAAGCTTCAGCTCTATTGCGAGCCCATTGACTGACTTAACTCGGAAAAAAGCGCCAACAAAAGTAATATGGACAGACGCATGTGAACATGCATTTCAGACGTTGATGGACAGACTGACGTCAGACGCCATAGTTAAATTGCCTGACGTGGCACGGGATTTTGTCTTGAGGACAGACGCGTGTGTTAAAGGTTTAGGGGCAGTGCTATTGCAAGAGCACGAAGGAAGCTTATTCCCTGTTGCGTATAGTAGCAGGAAATTGTCAACTGCGGAAATTAATTATTCGGTGTCTGAGAAAGAATGCTTGGCTATTATCTTTGGAATAAATATGATGTCTTACAATGACTCAAATAGTGATGCTTTATCGTGTCCTGCACCTCTCATATCAACGTCCACAGCATGCTTCGAAGACCCACAACCTTTTGATATGCCTGCCAGACTTGGTGATCGTGTTGCCGCTAGACGAAGTTCATACCTAGATTTTAATCCAGTTTAACATGCACGCTTTCACTCTCATACAGATATTGAGTTTCTAAAGACGTTTGTAAGTTTTGGGAGGTGCCACACACACGGTTATGCCGGCTCGTGAAGGTAACTCCAATTATGTACTTTGGCATGTTCATGAGGTCGACAACGGTAAAATCCGTGTAATCCAAACAACAAACGTTCTACAAAGGAACGTTTGACAATGTAGAGCCATACGGAAAATCCGTATGGACGGATAAACGATTCCCTCTGTCTGCTAAGTGCATTATTTTTCATCAAAGATGACATGCACATTCAACTGGAGTACAATGATGATATCTAACAAAAGTAGAAGAAAGCTAGCTTGACATAATACATTTCTGTAGTTGTTGAGAGAGTAGGGATTTTTGTGATCTGTATAGCCTGAGTGTCTCGAACATTGGTTTCTATTAGTTTCTGACATATATTTTCTCACACGAAAGTTTGTAATGCGTTTAGAAGCCAAAGTCCGACAATTTTACTTTCATAACCATCTTTGTCATTAGCGAGTTCATCTTTCGAACACCAACTGGTGCACGTAAAAACCATTGATCATTTGGCCCAGGTGCATGCACGTGATTTGCAGTGGCAAGGTAAATTTTATGGTCAGGGTTACAATACTGACTTAGATGCTTGTTTACAAAACATTTGTAGATAATTGCCACAGAGGTCTATAGCGTTAGCGTACATCCTTGGTCTTTCATTTCTCATATTTTGTATTTCCTCTCCTATCATCGTATTAGTCTGTTTTTCTTATTCAACTCTAAATAAAAGTGTTATTAAAACAGTAAAGTGTTCAGAAAACGTGACGGTGTGCTGGGATCCAAAAGCCAGGACCCAAAAGCCAGTATCTTTACTTTTTGTAATGTCGTTATCAGTTACTACACCATCAACTTTGGATTTGTTTCACTTTCCTTTCTTCGTTAATCTTTCTGTTTACTTATTCGGGCCTCTCGTACTTGATACTATTCAGGGTCATAAACCAAGCTGCAGCTGTAATAATATACCATCATACCTATAATAAATAATATACCATCATACCTATAATAAATAATATACCATCATACCTATAATAAATAATATACCATCATACCTATAATAAATAATATACCATCATACCTATAATAAATAATAATACAAAGCCTTTACCTAGGGTAATAAATCTCTCTCTCTCTCTCTCTCTCTCTCTCTCTCTCTCTCTCTCTCTCTCTCTCTCTCTCTCTCTCTCTCTCTCTCTCTCTCTCTCGTTATCATTTGTCATCCATGTTGGGGACTGCCTTAATTTCTTTATCAGTCAAGTTCTTTAATTTATAAGGTGATTCACTGTTTATAACTATGAGTAAAATTCTTGTTCATTACATAATATGTTTTGATTAATTAGTTACTCATTCAAAAATTCATTTATGTTTTAACAAATTGAAAGTATACCAGTTGCGCTATGCATCATTTTATTTGCTCGTACATTATTAATTCAATTCGATTGTGTTTTATCAGTCAGTGTGAAGGCTATTCGTACATTATTCATTAAATTCAATTGTGTGTTATTAGTCAGTGTAAAGGCTATTCGTATATTATTCATTAAATTCAAGTGTGTTATCAGTCGGTGTGAAGGCTATTCGTACATTATTCATTCAATTCAATTGTGTGTTATCAGTCAGTGTGAAGGCTATTCGTACATTATTCATTAAATTCAATTGTGTGTTATTAGTCAGTGTAAAGGCTATTCGTACATTATTCATTAAATTCAAGTGTGTTATCAGTCAGTGTGAAGGCTATTCGTACATTATTCATTAAATTCAATTGTGTCTTATCGGTCAGTTTGAAGGCTATTCGTACATTATTCATTAAATTCAATTGTGTGTTATCAGTCAGTGTGAAGGCTATTCGTACATTATTCATTAAATTCAATTGTGTGTTATCAGTCAGTGTGAAGGCTATTCGTACATTCTCAGTGTTGTTTGCTCGCATTCACTTTTATCGTTCTGACTAACTGAAATGAAAAATCATGAGGGAATGCTGTTCAGGGCAGAAGCCGACACTTCATGTCTATGGCGAGTCTCGTTGTTTTTCTCAAGATATTCTTCTCGTAGTTTTATGTGTCCCAATGTCTTGCCTTTGATATTCACATTTTTATTTGTGACAAATTGTTTCTCCACTTCTGTAAGTCTGCTCACTTTGACCGTTACAGGGTTTTTTTTTTATTTCCACTCCTGACTTTGTTAATTTCTCCGACGAAATATTGGTTTGGTTTCCGAGACACATTTATTTAATTTGTTTCTTAGTCATAAAAAAGAAAGCAAAAATAATCTGACTCGTGCTTTGGTGAATTTTCTGAAATTTCTAGTTCATGTTTAGCCTAATTTGTGAAACTTCCAAAAATCGTACTGTATATACATGGAATACACAGTGTGTGGTAAAGAGAAACTTATTTTTTGCTGTCCTACATGTAAGTTGAAAGGTGTTTCCTAGCTTGCAGTTCCTTTTCTTTTTATCTTATCTTTATCGTTTGATTTCTTAATCTTCTTTTTGTAAGTCATTTTATCGCTCCTCCAAAAAATTGTTTTGTTCAATGTACCAAAGAATTAGCGTTTGTTTGATCGGTAAATAACTCCACCAGGCCAGGCATAAGACAACAAGGGTTGCGTCCCTTGATATAGCAGTCCATAGCGCGTGGATACCTTTTGACTGAGACGACTGATCTGAGATGACTAGACTGAGATCGGAAAAGTAAGATTAGAAAAAATAGCTAGATTTCTCTATCGCATGGGTGAGAATATGACGTAGTTGTCCAGAGTGTCTCAGTACATGACAAGTGAAGGCCTATGACGTTGCCCGGTATAGGGTCTCAGTACATGACAAGTTAAGGCCTATGACGTTGCCCGGTATAGGGTCTCAGTACATGACAAGTGAAGGCCTACGACGTTGCCCGGTATAGGATAATAGGTCTATGGCGATCCCTGTTTACAATTTTACTTCTTTCTTACAAAAAAAAGTTCGCGTAATCAGACTGTCCGCGTAATCAGACTGTCCGCGAAATCAGGGTGTTTGTAAGCCTAAATAGCGACACAAGATAGTGATTTGATTTCTGTGTGAAAAGTGGTTCAGGATCAATGAGCAGTGAAAAATGAGACAAGCAGAATAATATATGAAGATTTTCGATGTACGAGCGAATAAAATAGTATTTATAAAGTTTAATTAGATAATAAAATAGTATTTATAAAGTTTAATTAGATAATAAAATAGTATTTATAAAGTTTAATTAGATAATAAAATAGTATTTATAAAGTTTAATTATATAATAAAATATATTTATAAAGTTTGATTAGATAATAAAATATATTTATAAAGTTTAATTAGATAATAAAATAGTATTTATAAAGTTTAATTAGATAATAAAATAGTATTTATAAAGTTTAATTAGATAATAAAATATATTTATAAAGTTTAATTATATAATAAAATATATTTATAAAGTTTAATTATATAATAAAATAATATTTATAAAGTTTAATTAGATAATAATATATATTTATAAAGTTTAATTATATAATAAAATAGTATTTTTAAAGTTTGATTAGATAATAAAATAGTATTTATAAAGTTTAATTATATAATAAAATAGTATTTATAAAGTTTAATTAGATAATAAAATAGTATTTATAAAGTTTAATTAGATAATAAAATATATTTATAAAGTTTAATTATATAATAAAATATATTTATAAAGTTTAATTATATAATAAAATAATATTTATAAAGTTTAATTAGATACTAATATATATTCATAAAGTTTGATTAGATAATAAAATAGTATTTATAAAGTTTAATTAGATAATAAAATATATTTATAAAGTTTAATTAGATAATAAAATAGTATTTATAAAGTTTAATTAGATAATAAAATAGTATTTATAAAGTTTAATTAGATAATAAAATAGTATTTATAAAGTTTAATTAGATAATAAAATATATTTATAAAGTTTAATTAGATAATAAAATAGTATTTATAAAGTTTAATTAGATAATAAAATAGTATTTATAAAGTTTAATTAGATAATAAAATAGTATTTATAAAGTTTAATTAGATAATAAAATATATTTATAAAGTTTAATTAGATAATAAAATAGTATTTATAAAGTTTAATTAGATAATAAAATAGTATTTATAAAGTTTGATTAGATAATAAAATATATTTATAAAGTTTAATTATATAATAAAATATATTTATAAAGTTTAATTATATAATAAAATAATATTTATAAAGTTTAATTAGATAATAATATATATTTATAAAGTTTAATTATATAATAAAATAGTATTTTTAAAGTTTAATTATATAATAAAATAGTATTTTTAAAGTTTAATTAGATAATAATATATATTTATAAAGTTTAATTAGATAATAAAATAGTATTTTTAAAGTTTAATTAGATAATAAAATATATTTATAAAGTTTAATTAGATAATAATATATATTTATAAAGTTTGATTAGATAATAAAATATATTTATAAAGTTTAATTAGAAAATAAAATAGTATTTATAAAGTTTAATTATATAATAAAATATATTTATAAAGTTTAATTAAATAATAAAATAATATTTATTAAGTTTAATTAGATAATAATATATATTTATAAAGTTTAATTAGATAATAAAATAGTATTTATAAAGTTTAATTAGATAATAAAATATATTTATAAAGTCTAATTAGATAATAAAATAGTATTTATAAAGTTTAATTAGATAATAAAATATATTTATTTAAGGTGACTTACAGTACACATCTATGTTACAATTACTCAGGCAAGAAAGCGATGGCCTATTAGATATTATTTGGAATAAATATTAACTTCCTTATATATATCTAAATACAACACACGTTTACTGCTATTAAACATTCATGAACTGAACTTTGCAGTGACTATCGAAAAAAGGTTGGAGATCGAAACAATCTACCAGAAAGTGTTTCACAGAAAAGAGATTTTTCGTAATAAAGGCACTCAATGGAATGGTCTTTCTTTAATATGTAAGATGGGGTCTATATGGGTAAGACCGAGCCTAAATCTTAAAACGATTAAGTCCTGAATACCGATGGTTCTGTCTGAACGACTACATGCGCTTAAAATGTTTTCTTTTTTTTTTCTCATGTAGCTTTGTTATAGACAGCATTATTTAATATTGCCTACATGTTACTAATGAAGGACTAATTGGTTACTAATTAAGGACTAATTGGTTACTAATTAAGGACTAATTGGTTAATAATTAAGGACTAATTGGGTAATAATTAAGGACAATTGGTTACTAATTAAGGACTAATTGGTTACTAATTAAGGACTAATTGGTTACTAATTAAGGACTAATTGGTTAATAATTCAGGACTAATTCGTTAATAATTAAGGACTAATTGGTTACTAATTAAGGACTAATTGGTTAATAATTAAGGAATAATTGGTTACTAATTAATTGATGCACGGTTTAACGCTGGCCATCGATTTTATCAAGAATAATATTTGTGTTTGAACAACTATATTTCAAACGACCATAACCTTTAGAAATCTAACGTGTGTTCATTATACTACTACGTTTACTATCATCGGTTGTAACAGTAAATCTAACGTGTGTTCATTATACTACTACGTTTACTATCATCGGTTGTAACAGTAAATCTAACGTGTGTTCATTATACTAATTTGTTTACTATCATCGATTGTAACAGTACATCTAACGTGTGTTCCCTATAATATAGATGACACATACCTACCGATATAATATATGACAAGAGTTAACATAGATCTGCCGGTATGTGACAAGAGTTAACATAGATATACCTGCATGTGACAAGCGTTAACATAGATGTACCGGTATGTGACAAGCGTTAACATAGATGTACCGGTATGTGACAAGCGTTAACATAGATGTACCGGTATGTGACAAGCGTTAACATAGATCTGCCGGTACGTGACAAGCGTTAACATAGATCTGCCGGTACTTGACAAGCGTTAACATAGATGTACCGTTATATGACAAGCGTTAACACAGATCTACCGAATCATAATGTTCCGGCACGAATCCACTCTCATGAATTGCAATTTAAAGGAAGATATTTTACCGTAACATAAAGGCAAAGTAATGATAATAATAATTTCCCTTGACATAAATAGGAGCAGAAAAACATATTATAACACTCATTAATTAATTTATGTATTGTTTTCTTTGTTTATTTTCTTTGGATGTATCATGGATGTATCATGGACTCAGCTTGATAGTCCGTCCAACTATTCTTTATTTTATATTTACTGACACCTGTGTTTGTTGTTCATCCGTCGATTCAACGAGGGCCTCCCTAGTCATGAGAGGGTTGAAGGGCTGGTTCTGTTATGTGCGTGCGCAAGTGGCTGATGAGGCTAGCCTATTCAGCTCAGTAACTTCTGTGCTTCTTAGATTCACACAATGTAGAGACTTTATGAACAGAAGAATGCTAAGTGATTTGATCGCTTGCATTTTGCTCCCAGTAATCAGGGTTTATGTTGATCGTTTTCAATGCAGCTTTCGGATTGTCTTTGAAGCGTTTCTTCTGACCTGTGTGGAATCGCTGTCCTTACTGTAGCTCGCCATAAAAGAGTCTCTTAGGAAGTCAGTGTTCTGGCATGTGTACAACATACGTAGCTGGCACTGCATCAGGACAGTGTTGGTGCTAGAGATCTGTTTGGGCGAGTACCTCAGTGTATGGAACCTCGTTCTGCCACTCGATTTAAGGATTTTCCTGAGACAGGTGGTGTGAAAGTGTTTCAGCATCCGGGCGTGGCATTGCTACACCGTCCACGTTTTCCATTCGTACATTAGTGTGGGGTGCATAACTGCCCTGTAGACTTTTAGTTTGTTCTGGATGCTGATTCCTCTTCTATTCCAAACGCTTGAATATAATCTGCCGAAAGTTGCAAAGGTAATTCGAAAGTTCACCTCGTTGACAATATATGATGCTTTCTGACAGTGTGCTCCTAAAGTAGGTGAAGCTGTTCACACGTTGAGTTATTGGACGTTGATGGTGACATGTTGGGCTCAACATGGGACTTTTCAGGGGCAGGCTGATGCAGGACTTATTGATACTGTTGGTTAGACCAAAGCTAGAGAACTTGTCAACGCTGCATTGCAGGTGGTCTTCTGAGCCAACCAGCAATGAGTGCGCAGTCATCAGCAAATAAGATATCCATGATGGTGTTTGTCATAACCTTGGTTGTCGCTTGTAGCCTCCTGCAAGTTAATGGTTTTCCATATATACGATACCTGATGCCGATTCCAACTTCTTCGTCTCTGAACGCATTAATCAGCATAGTGGAGAACACTAGACTGAACAGTGTCGGTGCCAGAACACAACCCTGCTTGACGCTATTGGTTACTGGGAATGACTCTGATGTCTCTGTCTGCATTGTCCGGTACTCGTGCCTGCATGCCTGCGTCTACTTGCTGCACCATTGATTTAAATTTGCTTGGGCATCTGTACTTAGCCGTTATCTTCCACAAGCCCTTTCTGATGACAGTATCAAAGACCATTGTCAGGTCGACGTAGATGGACCAAAGGTCAGTGTATTGCTCTTCACATTTATCTTCTATCTGCCTCTCAGCAAACACCATGTCAATGGTCCCACGTTCTTGTCGGAATCCACACTGGCTTTCTGGTAGTAGGCCCCGTAAAGGTGCGTGCTGGCGAGTATCGTTCCTGAAATTGAGAATAAGGATAAACCCCAATGATTGTCGCTGGCCTGGTGGTTCCTTTTGCGCTTATACAAGGGATAATGGAAGCGTCTTTGAATTCCTGGGGGATTGCATCTTGCTAACATATAACTAAAACAGCTGGAGGAGCCTTTCTATCATGGCTCTGTCTCCATTCTTGTAGACTTCAGCTGCGATGAAGTCTGAACAAGATGATGTGCCACTGGAGAGCAGACGTATCGCTTTCGGTGTCTCGAGCAAGTTTGGAGGGTCATACAGTGCTACGTTGAACGGTAATTTAGTGAGACGACAGATGGCTTCATCGTTGATAGACGAAGGGCAATTCAGGATGCTGTCAAAATTTTCAGGCAATCTTTGAAGAATCTTCTCTTTGTCCGTAATTAGTGTGTTCCCGTCTGTGCTGAGAAAGGGAACGATCTAGATAATGTAGGTCTATACATTCATTTCAGGGTATTGTAGAATTTCTTCTTGTCTTGCTAGCCTGCGTATCATTGGATCTCATCATCTTTGTTGTACAAATATGTCTCGCATCTAACTCAGTTTATGCTGGTCAGTTCTGCGTATATTGTTGTACGCATCTTTCCTAGAAGTGGACTTCGAATTGTTGAGGTAGGTTTGAAGGAGGCGGTATTTCTCATTCAGCAACTGCTTGATCTTGTTGCAGTTGTCATCAAACCAATATTAATGTCCTATGTTTGAGGCACCTAGTATTTCAGAAGCATTGCTGTAGACCAGCTTTCTGAATACCTCCCAGCTGGTCTCCCTATAATGATTGTCGAGAGGGATGGATTTCAGACGTTCCACGATTTCAAAGCAGGAAGGTGTACAAAAATGGACAAATAGAGCAGGACAAGTAAACTCTAAATGGAAAGGAATACCATATCTTTAAAAAAATTACTTAACAGTACCCATACAAAAATATTTTGTATGATACAAGTGATATATCTACAAGTGAATCTAGAGTGTCTTGTATCCTGGTCTATGACAAGCCTTACAAGAACAAGATGGTTGTGATTTTTGACACGATTTGCCATCTTTTACAGGTAAAATAGTCAGTAATTGGCCACATTCAATTATAATATCTTTACATAACTTATTTTTTTTACATGCGTGCTTATCTTGGAGATGAATACACAGAAGTAAAGCTATCAGTCTATATATGTTATAGCTACAGTTACCAAAAAGGCTTTTGATAGAGTGTAGCATGAGGTATTGTGGGCCACAATGAAGAAGTACAACATGGGTCAAAAGTTGACCAACACCATCAAGCAGTTGTACGCTAAGGCTACCAGTGCAGTAATTGCTCAAGGTTCTGTGGGGAACTGGTTCAAGACAACAGTTGGAGTACGGCAAGGCTGTCTCATGTTACCCACGCTTTTCAACATCTACTTAGAGCGCATCATGAGCAAAGCCCTGGAAAACCACTGTGGGACAGTCAGCATTGCAGGGCGTAACATCACCAACCTCCGCTTTGCAGACGACATTGATGGGCTGGCAGGCAGTGAAGAAGAGCTTGCCACCTTAGTGAAGAACCTGAATGAAACATCTTCCAGATTTGACATGGAGATAAGTGCAGAGAAGACAAAGCTGATGGCAAACGGTGGCAAACAAAGCTCAACCAAGATTAAAGTCAGAGGACAGGAACTGGAAACAGTGGGCCAATTCAAATATCTTGGTTCCATAATCACGGAAGAGGGATCAAGAGCAGAAATTTGGTCACGAGCAGCACAAACAACGGCAGCTATGTCAAAGCTAAGACCCATCTGGAGAGACAAGAACATCTGTCTGAAAACTAAAATCAGACTATTGAGAGCTCTAGTCATCCCACTCTTTCTGTATTATTGTGAGGCATGGACCCTGACAGCAGAATTACAACGAAGAAATGTACTTGAAATGAGATGCTACAGAACCATTATTGGCATCTCTTACGTGGACCACATCACAAATGAAGAAGTACGCGATACCATCAGGCACAAAGTAGGCCATTATCAAGACATTCTCACCACTGTCAAAAAGAGAAAGCTGAAATGGTATGGCCATGTCACTAGAGCCAACAGTCTATCCAGACCAGTGCTGCAGGGTAGTGTCCAATGTGGTAGAAGGAGGGGTAGACAGAGAAAAAAGTGGAGTGACAACATCACAGAATGGACCAGGAAAAGTTTTACAGAGACACAGGCATTGGCACATGATAGAGTCAAGTGGAGAGAACTGCTCAGATGTTCAGCAGCACAGTGCCTCAACGACCACACTAGGTCAAGAGACTAATGATGAAAAAATGATGATGACAGTTACCAAAGCCCCCATCATAAACCAACCTGTGCTATTTTCAAAAGGTTTTATCCGACTTCAGCATGCATGTCACACACTGTCACAAAGATCAATCAATTTAACAAGGACAAAACCAGGTACTACATTGCATTTAAGAGAGATAACTCTGCTGGAGCTAGAGAGGGATAAGAGTTATCTAGTCACAACACACCTAGTGACACATGTGTGCCACATTTTTAACAAATCATAAAAATACAAAATATCCACATATGAGTTAACCTAATCTCACATGTTGCCACCTTTTTTTAAGCCTAACAGAAAGTACAACTCTTACCAATTGCGCAAATCCATGTGGGTGGAGCTTAAGGTGTAGGGTCCATTACAATCAGAAGTAAACAACAACATTAGCTATGATTGGTGGATTATGTAAGAGTTGTACTTTCTGTTAGGCTTAAAACAAAGTTTAGCCTCTTGGCAACATGTGAATTTATGCTAATTCCTAAATAGATCCAATTTTGTATTTTTTTATGATTTTTTTTGAAAATGTAATACACATGACTCTGTGTGTGTGTGTGTGTGTGTGTGTGTGTGTGTGTGTGTGTGTGTGTGTGTGTGTGTGTGTGTGTGTGTGATTTGGGTTTTTAACGTATCTTTAACAATTGTTCAGTCATATCGTTACGATGTCTAGCAGTAGGACATCATGTGGCAGACACGTATCGTGATGTCCCACCCAGTTACATAATCCTGACACTAAACCGAACAGTCTTAACACTAACCTCTTAATGCTGAACGCCTAGCGAGGCAGCTCTTAGTACCGTTTTTTAGAAGTCTTTGGCATGACTCGACAGGGATTCGAACCCCAAAAATACTATGTGATATCTACACATCACAAATACTATGTGATATCTACACATCACAACTACTATATGATATCAACACATCACAAATACTATATGATATCAACACATCACAAATACTATGTGATATCTACACATCACAAATACTATGTGATATCAACACATCACAAATACTATATGATATCAACACATCACAAATACTATATGATATCTACACATCACAAATACTATTTGATATCTACACATCACAAATACTATATGATATCAACACATCACAAATACTATATGATATCTACACATCGCAAATACTATATGATATTAACACATCACAAATACTATGTGATATCAACACATCACAAATACTAGGTGATATCTACACATCACAAATAATATGTGATATATACACATCACAAATACTATATGATATCTACACGCAAAAAATATTATATGATATCTACACATCACAAATACTATATAATATCAACACATCACAAATACTATGTGATATCAACACATCAGAAATACTATATGATATCAACACATCACAAATACTAGGTGATATCTACACATCACAAATACTATATGATATCAACACATCACAAATACTATATAATATCAACACATCACAAATACTAGGTGATATCTACACATCACAAATAATATGTGATATCTACACATCACAAATACTATATGATATCTACACATAAAAAAAACTATATGATATCTACACATCACAAATACTAGGTGATATCTACACAACACAAATACTATATGATATCAACACATCACAAATACTATATGATATCTACACATCACAAATACTATATGATATATAAAATTCAAAAATAATATGTGATATCTACTACTACTACTACTACTAATAATAATAATAATAATAATAATAATAATAATAATGAGGACTTTCTATAGCGCCTAATCTTTAGAAGCTCTAAGCGCTTTACACCATCTATAATATGACGACTCTACAGAAAAACAAATGACAAAACCCACAAAATTTGAAAACATCAAAACATGCAGAAAAAATATATCAAATACAAAACATTATTAGGTCTCTCAATTTGTTCCTGCAGTCGAAAAAGGTGAGTTTTAAGAGCACTCTTAAAAGGGACCACTGTGTCGTTGTATCTAATTTCAATGGGCAATTCGTTTCACATAGACGGGCCCTGGTATGCAAAGGAACGTTCTTCACATGACTTGTTTTCATAGTGGGAACATTGAGTATACGATTTCCAGAAGAGTGGCGTAAATATCTTGCTGATGTATACACATGGGTGAGGCCGGACAGGTATGTTGGACTGGATTCTGTCAGTGAAACATAGCACAGAGAACAGATTTTGTGTTTGATTCTGTATGGAATGGATAGCCAGTGTAGGTTACGGAACAGTGGTGAGGTAAAGATAATCCGAACAGCTGTGTTTTGAGATTTTGAAGTTTCTGTAGTAGATACTGAGACGAACCAGACAGAATTGAGTTACAAAAGTCCAGTTTTGAAAGTACTACTGAACACACAAGTGTTTTAGGGGCATAAACTGAAAGATATTTACGAAGGCCTCAAGGTAGATTAGTTCTTAGTTAATTGTGTTACCCTCTTTAAATAAAGTCATTATTATTATTATTATTATTATTATTATTATTATTATTATTAATAATAATAATGGAACTGATGCGTCTCAGTTGAAGATATGAAGCCTTGCATATGTACATGACATGTTGGTGCAATGTGAGAGTACTGTCTAGAGTAACACCTAGGTCTCGTACTGACAGTGTGAATGTATAATTGGTGTTGCTGATATTTATTGTTTGAGGTAAAGGATGTGAATGAGAAAGTAGTTTTCGTGTGATCAGAATGGCCTCAGTGTTATCATCATTCATCTGCGGCTTGTTGCATGTCATCCATGAATTAACATCAGAAATGCACTTCTCTACACCATGGATAGTAGCATCAACTTCAGTTGGGTTCCTAGACCTGTATATTTGGGTGTCATCAGCGTACAATTGGTTAGACACTGGGCGATGATCTATGAGACTTGAGAGCGGCTGCGTATATAGAATGAAGGGAACAGTTCAAAGAACAGACCCCTGTGGAACACAAGAACATGGATCAACTGGGCTGGAATGTATTCCATTTGCTGATACAATTTGTATCCTGTTGACCAACTAGGACTTGAACCACAGTAAGGCTTTATTCTGAATGACAAATACATGCTGAAGACGGTGAAGAAATATATCATGATCTATTGTGTCAAATGGTGCGGACACAAAGGAGGATGAGGACTGTAAACTTTCCACTATCCAAAGCAGAGAGAATGTCATTAACTACTTTCAAAAGAGTAGTTTCAGTACTGTGGCAATCTGCAGACTGTACATTGCTAAAAAGACTGTTTGAATTCAGATGAGATAGAAGTTGGGTTAGAACAACTTTTTCCAAGATTTATTTTATATGAATCGGAGATTAGAAACTGAGAGGTAGTTCTTTAAATTGTTATGGTGAAGTGTTGGTTTCTTCAGCAGAGGCTTTACGATGACAGTTTTGAAAAATGATGGGAATTTCCCCGATGAGAGAAATATATTAATAACATCAGTTAGTGAAGGCAATATTGAGTATAAGCTCTCAAGCAGCACTGATGTTGGAGTTGGATCAAGTTCACATGACTTTGGTGTACTCTTCATTACAATTGTCCGTACTATATCAATAGAGACAGATTCAAATGTTCCTACTGGTTGTCGCAGAAATCCTGTATCATAATTGTATGGTGATGAGTCAATTTAAATTGTATTGTTAAGCGAATCTCTAATGGTTAGCAGTGTGAAGCTGGTCCTTAACACTGTTATACCATGGAAAACACTTTCTTTTATTGATACTCTGCATTTGGTGGCTGGGGCATGTTTTTCAAGCAATGAACGCAGGCAGTTTTCAAGTTGTTCTGCTGTAGGATGTAAGTAAGTTGGTAGGTTTTCTTGGATGGCATGCATTAATTTGGTTCTATTTATCATAGGGAGATTTCTCGTAGTAGCAAAAAAGGTGGAGGGTTAAGGACTAATATGTCGAGATGGCAGATAATGCAGAGGTGATCTGATAAAAGATCGTGGGATACAAGGGTGGATTGCAAAATACTATCATCAGGTCTATGAAGAAACCAGTCTAAAATGTAACCAAGTTTATGGGTGAGTTGGTTAACTGACTGTTTAAGGTATAAAACATGAATGGAATCTATGAGTTTTGACGTGTATGGGTTTCCAGGACAATCAAAGTGAAATTTGAAATCTCCAAGAATAATTAGGTTGCCAACTATCGAATTTCCTTTCTCCAGAAGATTCCTAAACTGCTCCAAAAAGAGATATTCAGCCACCTTGTCTTTCCTACTAGGAGGAGGGCGGTAGAGACAGGAAATAATGGACTGACCTTTGTTCCAGTGTGAGTGTAGTTTGGACTAGTTCAAAGAATTTGTGGCAGCAATTGAAGGTTGTGTTGTACTTAAGGCATTTTATCATGGAATTCTTTGTGATGACAGCAATTTCACCTCCGCGAGAGTTGCGGGGGACCGCCTGGATAGAGTAATAGGTGGGTGTTAAATCCGCACTCTTGGGTTTCTCGCCTGATGTTTTTAGACATGTTTCTGTCAGGAAGAAGACATCGATATTCTGGTCGTTGATAACATTAACTATTTCTGTGCGCTTTTCCGGTGATCCTACTGATTGGGAGTTGAATAATGCAATACGTAGTGGTATCCCTGGGACAGTTGACACAACGGTGGACGATTTAAGATGAATTTAAGCTAGGTTATCAAAACCAACGGCTGAATTTTAAAATTGTTTATAGGTTACGGGCGAAAGGGAGAAAACTAAAATTCTTCCTGTTCTCCGCCAGCTTTGAAACAACGTTTCTTTTTTTGCTTCCGTTTCCATTTAAGTAATGACGATTGTAGAATCCCAGTTCATTTTGTCTTGAGCACTAAGTTGTATCAAGAGCCAAGGTGTGGTCATTTAATGCAATTAATGAGGGTCCATCCTAACGTAAGCGGGTTGAATGGCGATTAGTTGATGGCGCTTTATTAAAAAACAAAGGACGTCTTAACAGTGGAACAAGACAGCTGAAAAAATTCTAATTGTTCTCGTTTACAAAACAAGGAGATGAAGAAACACATACGAACTAAACAGCAAATGCATGATGAAACACAATAATGTACACGAAGATAGACAACAAGCACATATATCATGAAAAATAGCTCGAAAAACGGAAGACCCTTTTCGTCAAGCAATTAAGCGATGGCTGCCATATTTCCGGAAGTCGCTAGTAATGCCATAAACAGTACCAGGTACATGATGTTCTTTAGTATTACCATAAGCAGTACCATAGACATGTGGTACTTTAGTAATACCATTAGACGTTCCATATACATGTGGTTCTTTAGTAATACCATTAAACGTTCCATAGACATGTGATTCTTTAGTAATACCATTAGACGTTCCATATACATGTGGTTTTTTAACAATACCATTAGACGTTCCATAGACATGTTGTTCTTTAGTAATACCATTAGACGTTCCATAGACATGTGGTTCTTTAGTAATACCATCAGACTTTCTTTTATGAGATGATTGACTGGAATGTTCTATAGATCGAGCTCATAAACACATGATGGGAACTCAGGAAGATAGTAAGAAGAAAAAGGATGAGTCCCCAGATAAAGAATGTCACCAGATGATGGAAATGACTTGGGAAAAGGTATGGAATCGAAGCTGAAATGAGAAGACAAAGATCTATTTTCTCGTCGATACGGAACTGACCTTTTTTAAATTAATCAATACACATATATTGACTACATTCTAGAAACACATCTAAAAACTTTATAATAAAAATTCATGAAATACATATTATATTTTCCTTTCTTAAGCTTTCCAACTTCATTCATTCGTATAACTTCTGCATTTTAGAATATTATACAAACAGTTAATTCTCGATCAATTTCAAGATAGCCAGAGTATAAGATGTAATAACTGTAATTAATGTAACAGTTAATTTAAAGAAATGCATTTTACTTATTTTAAAATTGAATATAGATTTAAAATATATTGCTAGATAATATTCTTTCTTACTTAAAGAATACTTTATTTCAATCATTAAATCAAAACATGAAGTTGGTAGCGAATTCAACTTTTACAATACAAATTACATAGATATAATTAAATATGAATTATTTAGAACATTTAAACATTCCGTTACAATATATTATAAATAAAAGTATTAATTGAACAATGCTGCTAACATAACAATGTTACTATTAAAATCTCAAACATTGAAAGTACTTATTCCAAAAGAAGTTACGACATATACAATTTTTTTACCTGGAATGAGAAGACAGAGAACTATTTTCTTGTCGGTACGGAACTGACCTGAACCTTTGATGCGTGGTCTATTTATATGCATCCTGTGTCAGAGTTAAGGTACCGGTGGGAACAAATGTCCGTTCTCATCAGGTAGGGATCAGTTTCATCCGGTCGAAACCGGTTTATTTTACGTCATCTGACATAAGGTAAAACTCAAATTTGTGGTTTATTTATATTCGTTTGGCACAAGTCAGGACTAAATATGATAATCCCTTAATATACTAAGTCAGCAACGATGTCTTAACATACTAAGCTAGCAGCGATGTCTGTCCATCATTAGATAAAAACCATTCTATTTTACGTCAGCAACCGAAGTTATTTAAAGATTTGTTCTACTTTTATTAACCGAATTGGAATTTTGCCAATGCCTGGGTTACAGAATATATGTTTTACTGATAAGACTTAGGAGCTGACTGACTCAGTAAGATGTTGCTTTATAACCTAATTCCACACAAATTGTACATTGGTAAGATTCGGTTATCTTAGTAGTTTTCGGCAATATACATTGCTTATTTTTCGCTTACACAGCAACTATCTTCGTTCCATATAATAAATAAAATTACTGTTATTATATTTTGAATAAACATTACTTTAATACAATTTAAAGAAAATAGCAATCTTATTAATTTTACTAAAAATTCAATCCTAACAGTTCCATAGACATGTGGTTCTTTAGAAATACCATTAGACGTTCCATATACATGTGGTTTTTTAACAATACCATTAGACGTTCCATAGACATGTGGTTCTTTAGTAATACCATTAGACGTTCCATAGACATGTGGTTCTTTAGTAATACCATTAGACGTTCTTTTATGAGATGATTGACTGGAATGTTCTATAGATCGAGCTCATAAACACATGATGGGAACTCAGGAAGATAGTAAGAAGAAAAAGGATGAGTCCCCAGATAAAGAATGTCACCAGATGATGGAAATGACTTGGGAAAAGGTATGGAATCGAAGCTGAAATGAGAAGACAAAGATCTATTTTCTCGTCGATACGGAACTGACCTTTATTTAATTAATCAATACACATATATTGACTACATTCTAGAAACACATCTAAAAACTTTATAATAAAAATTCATGAAATACATATTATATTTTCCTTTCTTAAGCTTTCCAACTTCATTCATTCGTATAACTTCTGCATTTTAGAATATTATACAAACAGTTAACTCTCGATCAATTTCAAGATAGCCAGAGTATAAGATGTAATAACTGTAATTAATGTAACAGTTAATTTAAAGAAATGCATTTTACTTATTTTAAAATTGAATATAGATTTAAAATATATTGCTAGATAATATTCTTTCTTACTTAAAGAATACTTTATTTCAATCATTAAATCAAAACATGAAGTTGGTAGCGAATTCAACCTTTACAATACAAATTACATAGATATAATTAAATATGAATTATTTAGAACATTTAAACATTCCGTTACAATATATTATAAATAAAAGTATTAATTGAACAATGTTGCTAACATAACAATGTTACTATTAAAATCTCAAACATTAAAAGTACTTATTCCAAAAGAAGTTACGACATATACAATTTTTTTTACCTGGAATGAGAAGACAGAGAACTATTTTCTTGTCGGTACGGAACTGACCTGAACCTTTGATGCGTGGTCTATTTATATGCATCCTGTGTCAGAGTTAAGGTACCGGTGGGAACAAATGTCCGTTCTCATCAGGTAGGGATCAGTTTCATCCGGTCGAAACCGGTTTATTTTACGTCATCTGACATAAGGTAAAACTCAAATTTGTGGTTTATTTATATTCGTTTGGCACAAGTCAGGACTAAATATGATAATCCCTTAATATACTAAGTCAGCAACGATGTCTTAACATACTAAGCTAGCAGCGATGTCTGTCCATCATTAGATAAGAACCATTCTGTTTTACGTCAGCAACCGAAGTTATTTAAAGATTTGTTCTACTTTTATTAACCGAATTGGAATTTTGCCAATGCCTGGGTTACAGAATATATGTTTTACTGATAAGACTTAGGAGCTGACTGACTCAGTAAGATGTTGCTTTATAACCTAATTCCACACAAATTGTACATTGGTAAGATTCGGTTATCTTAGTAGTTTTTGGCAATATACATTGCTTATTTTTCGCTTACACAGCAACTATCTTCGTTCCATATAATAAATAAAATTACTGTTATTATATTTTGAATAAACATTACTTTAATACAATTTAAAGAAAATAGCAATCTTATTAATTTTACTAAAAATTCAATCCTAACAGTTCCATAGACATGTGGTTCTTCAGAAATACCATTAGACGTTCCATATACATGTGGTTTTTTTAGCAATACCATTAGATGTTCCATAGACATGTGGTTCTTTAGTAATACCATTAGACGTTCCATAGACATGTGGTTCTTTAGTAATACCATTAGACGTTCCATAGACATGTGGTTCTTTAGTAATACCATTAGACGTTCCATATACATGTGGTTCTTTAGTAATACCGTAATACTATAAACAGTATCAGTTACCTGTGGTTCTTTAGTAATACCGTTATACTATAAACAGTACCAGTTACCTGTGGTTCTTTAGTAATACCGTAATACTATAAACAGTACCAGTTACCTGTGGTTCTTTAGTAATACCATTAGACGTTCCATAGACATGTGGTTCTTTAGTAATACCATTAGACGTTCCATATACATGTGGTTCTTTAGTAATACCGTAATACTATAAACAGTACCAGTTACCTGTGGTTCTTTAGTAATACCGTAATACTATAAACAGTTTCAGTTTCCTGTGGTTCTTTAGTAATACCGTAATACTATAAACAGTACCAGTTACCTGTGGTTCTTTAGTAATACCGTAATACTATAAACAGTTTCAGTTACCTGTGGTTCTTTAGTAATACCGTAATACTATAAACAGTGCCAGTTACCTGTGGTTCTTTAGTAATACCGTAATACTATAAACAGTACCAGTTACCTGTGGTTCTTTAGTAATACCGTAATACTATAAACAGTACCAGTTACCTGTGGTTCTTTAGTAATACCGTAATACTATAAACAGTACCAGTTACCTGTGGTTCTTTAGTAATACCGTAATACTATAAACAGTACCAGTTACCTGTGGTTATCAAGTAATACCATAGGCAGTACTGTGTTCAGTACAGAGAGGACGGGAACGAGTAACTCTTGCAACTTACTCCGAGATGACCTGTTCTTTGGAAATATTTTCCTGATATATGCTATATCCACTTAAACAAATGTCTTTTAATAATCGACCTATAAGAAATATATTATTTCCATTTTTTGCAACCAATTTTTTACCACAGGTAGCAACATACATCTGTGCTAGAATAACCAGACAAGATTTCGATAGGTGTCAATGTATTAATTGTTTGACTTCAAATTGAAGTCAATAATATGCTGCAAGTAGTTCCTCCATAGCCGATTACATCAAAGGGGTTGTTTTTTTTTTTCAATGGTATAATTAAAACCGTTTCCGCATATGATGAAATTTACCATTGCTGAGAATCGCATTAAAGAGATATGTTAGATAAGGTATTACGATATCGTTTTCAAAACTGACAAATTCTCCAGGAAGTTCCCCTTCAACAGGTATTTTCTACCTTTGACCAAATGTCGTTCTTTCCATTTTTCGTTCTCAAATATTTCTTAGATGAGAATTTGATCCGTGTATTTGCTTACTATTGATATTATTATGATGTTTACAAATACATAGATGTAGGATGCAAACCCTATAACTAATACACAATCTCGTAAACATAAACAATATTATCGTCGTCATCCCAGCACTGTGACCAAAACCTGAGCATGTGTGACATAGGTCATATAAAAGAAACAAGCCAGTTGGCAAGTGTGACATAGGTCATATAAAAGAAACAAGCCAGTTAGCTTTACATATTTAAATTACTATTAATTAATGTTCAAGATTGATAATCACATTGAATAGCATAAAGGAAATCTCATTTGGATTACATCTGCTAAACTTAAAGGAAATCTCATTCGGATTACATCTGCTAAACTTAAAGGAAATCTCATTCAGATTATACCTGCTAAACTTAAAGGAAATCTCATACGGAATTCATCTGCTTAACTTAAAGGAACTGATTCGGATTGAATTTATTGATGCTAAATAAATTCCATTATGACTGTATCTCCTTAGCTGAATGAAAACTCATTTGGATAAAGACAAATACATGTACATATAATAGCCTATACGACTGCATATCTTGCGTTAGGGGTATTGGATGTACGGGTAGGGGTATTGGATGTACGGGTAGGGGTATTGGATGTACGGGTAGGGGTATTGGATGTACGGGTAGGAGTATTGGATGTACGGGTAGGGGTATTGGATGTACGGGTAGGGGTATCGGATGTACGGGTAGGGGTATTGGATGTACGGGTTGGGGTATTGGATGTACGGGTAGGGGTATTGGATGTACGGGTAGGGGTATTGGATGTACGGGTAGGGGTATTGGATGTACGGGTAGGGGTATTGGATGTACGGGTAGGAGTATTGGATGTACGGGTAGGGGTATTGGATGTACGGGTAGGGGTATTGGATGTACGGGTAGGGGTATTGGATGTACGGGTTGGGGTATTGGATGTACGGGTAGGGGTATTGGATGTACGGGTAGGGGTATTGGATGTACGGGTAGGGGTATTGGATGTACGGGTAGGGGTATTGAATGTACGGGTAGGGGTATTGGATGTACGGGTTGGGGTATTGGATGTACGGGTTGGGGTATTGGATGTACGGGTAGGGGTATTGGATGTACGGGTTGGGGTATTGGAAGGACGTGATCAGTATATCTTGAACACATTTATTAAAAACTGAAAGATACAAATTTCAATTTACATGGTAAAATGGAGTTCTGCCATTTATAACAACCACGTACCTGACATAAAATACAAACATGTGGTCACGATTGTTGGAATATCCATACTAGCGGTAAGAGGGGGAGTGCACCACCACCATTATCACCACCATTACAACCACCACTATCACCATACTACCAAAACCACTACTACCACCACTACACATACAGCCAACCCCATTGCACTCAAGATTAAACCAAGCGTCTTCGAAACCAAGATTAAACCAGCGTCTTCGAAACAAAGTAGAACTACTTATAAAAGGAAAACCAGCAATACAAACGAAGTGAGTAGGTGAGAAACATTTTAATTTCATGTCATACGAAAATTTTAGAATCATACTTCATTTATGGGGTGTAAGTTGTTGTTTTTTTAGGGTTTAACGCCATTTTTCTGCACACGATAGGCTATACATGGCGGACAGTATTATTGGTGGAGGAGGAACCCGGGAAAACCCCTGGAAAGAACCACAGACCCACGAGAAGCTACTTCAAGCTTTCTCGCATAACTACATTAGCCGAATCTTCTACTCGAACCCACGCAGACAGAGGTGAGATGGTCGTGATCCGTAACGGAAAGCGCTTTAGACCACTCGGCCACTCGGGGTGTAAAAATTGTCTGTATGTTTGTATGTCTGTAACGTGACAAAATTAACAAGTTATTTAGTTTTATTCTAGTTGTGACTTTATTCATATTTTTTGCTACATATGTCGTACCTTCAGATATTTTGTATGCATCATTCGTACCTTCGTGTATTTTATATGCATCTTTCGTACCTTCAGGTATATTATATGCATCTTTCATACCTTCAGGTATACTATATGCATATTTTGTATACATCATTAAGGTAATTTGGATGCATAGTTCGTACCTCCTGGTAGTTTCATACATATTTCGTACGGGGGGAGGGTCTATTACACATTTTTTCGTACGGAGGGAGGGTCGGGGGGGGGGGGGGTCTAGTACACATTTTTCGTTCCTAAAGTTTTACACACGTATTCAACCTTAAGTATGTTTTATGCAAATTTTGATACAGACTTCGTATCATTTTTTTTATTTCCTTCTTCCTATTATAATCACGATTTTACTAACGTAACTGTCATAAAGCTCATATTCAGTAGCGATTATTTCACTAATGAGTTTAATTTAATTACACATACCTTTAATTTAATTTAATTACACATACCTTTAATTTAATTACACATACCTTTTAATGGATGTTGGTCACTTTATTACTAAAATCATATCTAAATATTCCGTGCTCATTATATTCCAGCCCAGATATATACCTATGGCAAAATCAACATTTAACTAAGCTTCCGTTTTTGTACAATCCAGACTGACTGAAGCACGTGATCGTTTCACATCGAGAGCAGTGCGCATTGAAAAAAATTCTAACGACCGTGTTATTTGTTACGACTAGACATGACGTCCTCATTTCTTGACCCAACTTACGACATGGGAACGATTGTAAGTGAATAGCGATCAATTGTTTCGTCTGTACGTTCCTTTTAGGACAGTTAATTAGATTGTGCTCAACAAAAGACTATAGTTACATTATGATGGGACTATATTTTAGCAGAAATATTTTTGTTCAAGTAAATGCGCATACATCATCACGTTAACATTTCAATCAATAAAAAACCTGCTGTGTTTAAAAACGTCGTCATGAACTCAATGAAAAATCAAGCTCTTCACACGCAAAAACATTGTGTTATTCTTGGAAGGAAACAGTGAATACTAGTTCCATACCTTACATAACATATGTGTGAACTGACGCTCCCATTACGCCAGAACATGTCGTTTACGTAACAGATGTGTAAACCGAAGCTCTCATAACGCCAAAACATGTCGCTTACGTAACAGATGTGTGAACCAAAGTTCTCATTACGCCAAAACATGTCGCTTACGTTACAGATTTTTTTTACCCATTTTTTTACCCATTGGTCATCCGGTCTTCAAGTAACCGAGTGGTCTATAGTGATCACCGTTACAGATCACTGCTATCTCACCTCTCTCTGAGTGGTTTCGATTCTCGGGCACGGCCATTGTGGGTACTTGAGAAAGCTTGCCAATACCTTCTCTTGGGTCCTTGGTTCTTCTCGGGTTCTTTTTACCCCAAATATAATGGCCGCCATGTATTTTAGAAGGAATATTATTAGCTCATTTCAGATCAACAGAGAGACTTTAGTTAAGGTGTAATGTATTATATTTTAGAAGGACTTGTGCTGGAAAATAACGTTTAAACTCTATAACAGCAAAATGAACAATCAAAAGGTTACATCTGTTCATGCGCTATTTGATAAAGTCAGTGTGTGTGATTTAGATTTTTTTAACGTAAGTTTAACTATTTCAATCATATAGCTACTATGTCTGCAGTGCGGCAGTTTATAGCGATGTAGCATGATGTCCCACTCAGTCACATTATCCTGACACCATGCCGACCAGTCTTAACACTAACCTCGTAATGCTGAGCGCCAAGCAAGGCAGCTATTAGTAACATATTTATAAGACCTTGGTATGCTATTATTAGTAACATATTTATAAGACCATGGTATGCTATTATTAGTAACATATTTGTAAGACCTTGGCATGCTATTATTAGTAACATATTTATAAGACCTTGGCATGCTATTATTAGTAACATATTTATAAGACCTTGGTATGCTATTATTAGTAACATATTTATAAGACCTTGGTATGCTATTATTAGTAACATATTTATAAGACCTTGGTATGCTATTATTAGTAACATATTTATAAGACCTCGGTAGGCTATTATTAGTAACATATTTATAAGACCTTGGTATGCTATTATTAGTAACATATTTATAAGACCTTGGTATGCTATTATTAGTAACATATTTATAAGACCTTGGTATGCTATTATTAGTAACATATTTATAAGACCTTGGTATGCCGGTGTTCCACTCTTGCGACCTCAAGCATCCGATGCCGACGCTTTAACAACTATGCACAGGATCGGTGATTACGTCGGCGACCTTGTGTACTTTGCAAATAAAAATGTAAGACACAAGACCTACTGCACATTAATTATAATCTTCCTTCTCAGCACCAAAGCATGCAAACACCGGTAAATACGAGCTAAAAACTGAGTGTCATAATGTTCTCGCAGCGTAAAGTGTCTATGTGTGTTCTGTACTATCAAATGTATAGCACAGCGTACGGTGTCTATGTGTGTTCTGTACTATCAAATGTATAGCACAGCGTAAGGTGTCTATGGGTGTTCTGTACTATCAAATGTATGTACTATCAAATGTATAGCACAGCGTACGGTGTCTATGTGTGTTCTATACTATCAAATGTATAGCACAACGTACGGTGTCTATGGGTGTTCTGTACTATCAAATGTATAGCACAGCGTACGGTGTCTATGTGTGTTCTGTACTATCAAATGTATAGCACAGCGTACGGTGTCTGTGTGTGTTCTGTACTATCAAATGTATAGCACAGCGTACGGTGTCTATGGGTGTTCTGTACTATCAAATGTATAGCACAGCGTACGGTGTCTGTGTGTGTTCTGTACTGTCAAATGTATAGCACAGCGTACGGTGTCTATGGGTGTTCTGTACTATCAAATGTATAGCACAGCGTACGGTGTCTATGGGTGTTCTGTACTATCAAATGTATAGCACAGCGTACGGTGTCTGTGTGTGTTCTGTACTATCAAATGTATAGCACAGCGTACGGTGTCTATGGGTGTTCTGTACTATCAAATGTATAGCACAGCGTACGGTGTCTGTGTGTGTTCTGTACTATCAAATGTATAGCACAGCGTACGGTGTCTATGTGTGTTCTATACTATCAAATGTATAGCACAGCGTACGGTGTCTATGTGTGTTCTGTACTATAAAATGTATAGCACAGCGTACGGTGTCTATAGGTGTTCTGTACTATCAAATGTATAGCACAACGTACGGTGTCTATAGGTGTTCTGTACTATCAAATGTATAGCACAGCGTACGGTGTCTATGGGTGTTCTGTACTATCAAATGTATAGCACAACGTACGGTGTCTATAGGTGTTCTGTACTATCAAATGTATAGCACAGCGTACGGTGTCTATGGGTGTTCTGTACTATCAAATGTATAGCACAACGTACGGTGTCTATAGGTGTTCTGTACTATCAAATATATAGCACAGCGTACGGTGTCTGTGTGTGTTCTGTACTATCAAATGTATAGCACAGCGTACGGTGTCTGTGTGTGTTCTGTACTATCAAATGTATAGCACAACGTACGGTGTCTATAGGTGTTCTGTACTATCAAATATATAGCACAGCGTACGGTGTCTGTGTGTGTTCTGTACTATCAAATGTATAGCACAGCGTACGGTGTCTGTGTGTGTTCTGTACTATCAAATATATAGCAGTGGAGCGTCGTGGTACATTTAATGTTTACATAGTCCCAAATTCAAAAGTTGAAATAAATAAAAACAATTGTCCAAATTCATACTGTCTTGCAGAGAAATCTCACTTTGATGAAGACTGAACTATGTTTGCCACAGAGGTAAAATAGAATACTGGTAATAGTAGTCACAAGAAACGTTTTCACTGATGTGCGTCATAGCTTTGAGTAACATGTTACTCTTCGTTACAGCTACAGTAGAGATCTAAAGGCAATATCGGTTCATTATTTACAACTTTTACATATTGGAACTGATGAAATTGAAAACAGTTTCTTGTTTTAAAAAAAAAACATTAATTATTTCTTGTCAATTTCAAATAAGAAGAAGAAGAAGAAGAAGAAGAAGAAGAAGAAGAAGAAGAAGAAGAAGAAGAAGAAGAAGAAGAAGAGGAATGATAATAATAATGAGGACTTTCTATAGCGCCTAGTCTTTATAAGCTCTAAGCGCTTTACAACATCTATAATGGTATGAATACAAAAATGCAAAAACAAACACCATGCCATTATTAAGGTAGGAAACATTATTAGGTCTTTAAAATTGTTCTGACTTTTGAAAAAGGTGGGTTTTATGAGCACTCTAAACAGGGATTACTCTGTATTTGTGTCTACTGTCAGTGGGCACTTCATTCTACGTTGCTGAGCCCTGGTATGCACAGGAACGTTGTCTATATGACTTCTTGCTCATAATGGAAACAATGAGTATACGATTGTCACAAGAAGAGCATATGTATCTTGCTGGTGTGTAAACATGGGTGAGGCCAGATATGTATGTTGGACTGGAGTCCATCACTGAAACGTAGCACATAGACAAAAATGTGTGTTTCATTCTGGATCGAATGGATAGCCAGTGTAGGGTACAGAGAAGGTGAACTCTGATCGTGGTACTCTAAAGATGATCCGCAGCTGTGTTTTGAACTTTTTGAAGTTTCATGAATATATATTGAGAAGAACCAGATAGAATTGAGTTTGAAAGGACTAATGAACACACAAGTGATTTAGTGGCATCAACTGAAAGATATTTACGAATTGAGCTAATGGGTCTCAGTTCAAGATATGCAGTCTTGCAAATGTTCATGACATGTTGGTGCAATGTGAGATTACTGTTCAGAGTAAGTAACACCTAGGTTTCGTACTGAATGTGTGAATTTAATGTTGGTGTTGCTGGTATATATTGTTTGAGGTAAAGGTTTGAGAAATTCTTTGTATTGTGATCAGAATGGCCTAGGTTTTATCATCGTTCATCTGCAGCTTGTTACATATCATCCATGATTTCTCATCAGAAGTGCACCTTTCTACTCCATGGATGGTAGCATCAACTTCAGTTGGTTGGCTAGACTTGTATTTCTGGGTGTCATCATCGTACAATTGGTAAGGCACTGGGTGACAGACCCATGTGGGTAACACCACAGCATAGATCAACTGGGCTGGAGTGTATTCCATCTGCATGATACAATTTGTATCATGTAGACTAGGAAGAACTAGAACCTCAGTAAAGCTGTATTGTGAATGCCAAATACCTGCTGGAGACGATGAAGTAATATATAATGGTCTAATGTGGCAAATGTTGCAGACAAGTCAGGGAGGTTGACGGCTGCAATCTTTCCGCTATCCAAAGCAGAGAGAATGTAATTAACTACTTTCAGAAGAGTAGTTTCAATAATTTGGCAAGGGCGATATGCAGACTGTACATGTCTAAAAAGACTGTTTGAATTCACATGAGGTACAAGTTTAGCTAGAACAACTTTTTCTAAGATTCGTCATATGAACTGGAGATTAGAAACTGGGCAATATTTCTTATAATCGTTATGGTCAATTGTTTGTTTCTTTAGCAGAGGCTTTACGATGGCAGTTTTGAAGAATTGTGGGAATTCTCGGGATGAGAAAGAAAAGTCAATAACATCAGTTAGTGAAGGCAATGTTGAGTCTAAGCACTCAAGCAGCAATGATGTTGGAACTGGATCAAGTTCTCATGACTTTGGTGCACTCTTCATCTCGATTTGTTCGTACTAAATCCATACAGACAGGTTCAAATGCTCCTAATGGTTGTCGCTGAAATTCTGTATCGTAACTGTATGGTGAAGACAAGTCAATTGAAATTGTGTTGTCAAGTTTAACTATAATGGTTTGTACCTTGTCACGGAAGAACTTTACGAATATATCCAGAAGGTCTACTAGAGAGATGGTAGTTGGAAGTGGTGTACATTTGTTCTTTGACATTAATTTGTTAGTTATCTCGAATGGCTCTTTGCAGCTGGAAATCTCCGTGATCTTAGTACTGTAGTGCGATAATTTGGCTAAATGGACTATGTTTGTGACATTCCTCATAGCTGCTTCATAGATTTGTTTATGAATAGTCAGTCTGGTGGAAAACAAACCAAAGTCTCTCTGCTTCACTACGGTGTCCTTTAGCGGTGCGAAGCTGGTCCCTAACACTGCTATACCACGGAGGACACTTTTGAATTGATACTCTGCACTTGGCAGCTGGGGCATGTTTTTTCTAGCAATCGACGCACACAGTTATCGAGTGGTTCTGTTGTAAGAGGTAAGAATGTTTTTAGATTGTCTTGGATGTCATGCTTTAGTTTGGTTCTATTTATCATACGATAGTTTCTCTTAATAGCAAGCCTCGTGGGGAGACAAATAATGTAACCACTTGACTGGGATGTCCGGTCTCTGTAAAACCCCAACATAGATTCTAAATGTCTAGCAATGACGCATCATGCTGGTGTCTCACCCAGTCACATTATCCTCACACTAGGCCGACCAGTCATAGCACTAACCCCTTGATAATACACCGTAATTGAGCATTTGGTATGACTCGATAAGGGCTCGAACCCGCGACCTCCCACATACGAGTCTGTTCGCGCTATTGAATGCAAGTTTTCTTTGTATTTTGTGACGCTATCATATTTCTTCTTGAAATTCTATTCCTATTAAAGATATTTTAGGACCAAAGAACAGGAAAAACAAAGTTTCTTTATTGTTTGTCTACTATACAAATACAACTGTGGCCCCGAGTGGCCTAATGGTCTAAAGCGCTGTCTGATATGGATCACTGCCATCTCACCTCTGTCTGGGTGGGATCGAGTCTCAGATTCTGCCAATGTGGGTATGTGAAAAAGCCAGACAGTCGCTTCTCCTGGGTCGGTGCGGGTTCTTCCTCCACCATTAATACTGGCAGCCATGCATAGCCAAACGTGTGCTGAAAAAAAGGCGTTAAACCCTACAACAACAACAACAAAATAAAATAGCAAACAAGAGAATGAATAGTAACTGTCTTAATATTAAATTTTGTGTGACGTCACACCGAGCTTTATGAGACCGATTTACATGAAACAATCAAAACGTACAAGTAATACCAAAAAAAATACAATTACTATTTTTCATACGTATGTGCAAGAGGCACATGATCGAAATGGATCCCACCATGTGCTCGAGATATTTAAAGGTTACTAGCCAAATATATTGTACAAACGTGTGACATTATTATAGACATAGAGACACTTTAGTTACAAACGTGTGACATTATTATAGACATAGGGTTGACACTTTAGTTATTCATGCACACTATAACAATGTTTAATTAGATTTTTTAAAAGTAGGCTTTATAAAATAAAAACTTCCTCCACAATCTACGTAACGAAACCGTAGCTTCAACGTGCAAGAAACAGGTATGACGTATATCTATCCCTTTTATTCAACCTAGCCATTTAAGTGTTTAATTTCCCCATATATATACAAAGAGAGAGAGAGAGAGAGAGAGAGAGAGAGAGAGAGAGAGAGAGAGAGAGAGAGAGAGAGATGGATGGATGGATGGATGGAGAGACAGACAGACAGATGGATGGATGGATGGATGGATGGATGGATGGATCGAGAGAGAGATAGAGAGACAGAGAGGGAGAGAGATAGATAGATAGATAGATAGATAGATAGATAGATAGATAGATAGATAGATAGATAGATAGATAGATAGATAGATTTTAAACATTATCGTATGAGTAGAGGGATAGAAAGAGTGTAAGTAAAATATATCAAAGATTAAAGATTATTGTTACTGCAGATGTAAAATATTACTGTTTTAAAAAAAATCACAATATTTTTTTAACGTGTGTAGACTTTGATGAAACTCTTTTTTTTTGCATAATTATAACATATATGAACTCAAACGGATTTTTAAAAATAGACACGAGGTTTTACTCTTGATGTTACTAATGTATGTGTGTACAAGTCTTATATCCTACATTTTTGTGTTGATTTTGTGCAACCTCCCCCACTCGACAGTACAATAAAATAAACAAAAAAAAACTTATTTGAAAATAAAATGAAAGAACTATCTTTACATTATCATTTATTCCTTCTTTTGTCTTGTCTTGCAAATTTTTTTTAAAGATATAACTTTATATTTTATATATATATATAATGCAAATTTTATTTTCTTACGTAGCCAGCCAACCCCGGAAACTGACTTTGTATTTTTTGTAGTGTGACGAGAGTTTGTAATGAAGTCGGCCGACATAAGGAAGCCAACTCTGGATCCTTTAGATTCTTTAAAGTGTACCGTTTTCTTTTAGTTTTTCTTTTTTACAAAGTTGGCCGACATAAGGAAGCCAGCATTGGTTATTTTGTATGTGTACTAACGTGAATTTTGAAACTAAATAATATCAGGCTAAATTGGAAATTAGTTTTCAAATGTTTCATGTTCCCTATTCATAGTTTAAGCTGTGTAATTTTTCCACATCAATAAGCATATATTTCGTCCAATGGGGATAAATGTATGTCATCTCCGGTTAGCGGCATATATAGGTAGAAAAACGTAGCTAATTAAATAAAAATAAATAAATGGAAATAAAAGCGTTATATACATCAATTTCAAGTAATTAAATTATTTCTTCTTTACACTTGATAATGTTTTTATTCCTTTTTGCGTGAGTATAACTACTTTAATCATGTAATTAAAGCAGACAATACCAGACTCTGAAATAAATTTACAAATGACAGGTAATGGACTATTGTAGGTGTACATTTTCCTCGGAATCCATGATGTTTGATTTTATTGTTGTTGTTGTTGACTTAACTCCATTATTTCAGTACATGCTAATACGTGACCGCCTGTAAAGCTGGTGGATGAAAACTCCGGGAAACCGAGGAAGATATATATCATCGACCCTCTGGAAGCTACTGGTACGATTTCTCACTTACCCACAAAGGCAGAGCTAAAGACTCGAACTCAATCGACCCTCTGGAAGCTACTGGTACGATTTCTCACTTACCCACAAAGGCAGAGCCAAAGACTCGAACTCAATCGACCGTCTGGAAGCTACTGGTACGATTTCTCACTTACCCACAAAGGCAGAGCCAAAGACTCGAACTCAGTGGTAAGATGACAATGATCTGTGAAGGCCATCCGGGACGAAAATTCCAAGAAGTGAGATAACGCCTTGTCCATTTAGGTATCCACCTTGTTAATTTTACTGTAGGTATCCACCTTGTTAATTTTACTGCAGGAATCCACTTTGTCAATTTTACTGTCGGTATTCACCTAGTTTATTTTATTGTAGGTAACCACCTTGTCAATTCTACGGAAGGAATCGACCTTGTCAATTTTACTGTAGGTATCCACCTTGTTAATTTTACTGTAGGTATCCACCTTGTTAATTTTACTGTAGGTATCCACCTTGTTAATTTTACTGTAGGTATCCACCTTGTTAATTTTACTGTAGGTATCCACCTTGTTAATTTTACTGTAGGTATCCACCTTGTTAATTTTACAATTGGTATAAGTCATAACTATAACACATCATCCAGAAAAGATATGGCAAAATAAATTTAGGTCAAAACTGAATGGAGTCAATCATTCTAGACTGACATTAAGAAAACCGTCTTCAATTCAACGTACGAAAATAATTTTCTTGGCGATGATAGAATTCTTTTACAATTAATTGATTACCTAACTGTAGTTTAGCTAATTATGGTCAATTCGTATATAACTATCAGTGAGACCAATATCTCATTAATAGCGTCATCTCTAATAACTGTTGTATATAACTATCACTGAGACCAATATCTCATTAATAGTGTCATCTCTAATAACTGTTGTATATAACTATCACTCAGACCAATATCTCAATCACTCAGACCAATATCTCATTAATAGTGTCATCTCTAATAACTGTTGTATATATCTATCAGTGAGACCAATATCTCATTAATAGTGTCATCTCTAATAACTGTTGTATATAACTATCAGTGAGACCAATATCTCATTAATAGCGTCATTTCTAATAACTGTTGTATATAACTATCAGTGAGAACAATATCTCATTAATAGCGTCATCTCTAATAACTGTTGTATATAACTATCACTGAGAACAATATCTCATTAATAGCGTCATCTCTAATAACTGTTGTATATAACTATCAGTGAGAACAATATCTCATTAATAGCGTCATCTCAAATACTGTTGTATATAACTATCAGTGAGACCAATATCTCATTAATAGCGTCATCTCTAATAACTGTTGTATATAACTATCACTGAGACCAATATCTCATTAATAGCGTCATCTCTAATAACTGTTGAATATAACTATCAGTGAGACCAATATCTCATTAATAGCGTCATCTCTAATAACAGTTGTATATAACTATCAGTGAGACCAATATCTCATTAATAGCGTCATCTCTAATAACTGTTGTATATAAAGATCAGTGAGACCAATATCTCATTAATAGCGTCATCTCTAATAACTGTTGTATATAACTATCACTGAGCCCAATATCTCATTAATAGCGTCATCTCTAATAACTGTTGTATATAACTATCACTGAGACCAATATCTCATTAATAGCGTCATCTCTAATAACTGTTGTATATAACTATCAGTGAGACCAGTATCTCATTAATAGCGTCATCTCTAATAACTGTTGTATATAACTATCAGTGAGAACAATATCTCATTAATAGCGTCATCTCTAATAACTGTTGTATATAACTATCAGTGAGAACAATATCTCATTAATAGCGTCATCTCAAATACTGTTGTATATAACTATCAGTGAGACCAATATCTCATTAATAGCGTCATCTCTAATAACTGTTGTATATAACTATCAGTGAGAACAATATCTCATTAATAGCGTCATCTCTAATAACTGTTGTATATAACTATCACTGAGACCAATATCTCATTAATAGCGTCATCTCTAATAACTGTTGTATATAACTATCAGTGAGACCAATATCTCATTAATAGCGTCATCTCTAATAACAGTTGTATATAACTATCAGTGAGACCAATATCTTATTAATAGCGTCATCTCTAACAACAAGTATGGAGAATTATTGTTTTTATTTGCATATTAAGAAAATGCTACATAATAGCAAGTATGGAGAATTACAGTAACCTACATTTCACCCATCACTACTTATTAAGTACTCTTGTCATTGCACTCCATTACTATTCATTACGTAGTCTTCTCATTGCACTCCATTACTACTCATTACGTAGTCTTCTCGTTAAACCTCATTACCACTTTATACGTAGTCTTCTCGTTGCACCCAATTACTATTCGTTACGTAGTCTTCTCATTGCTTTCCAATTACTACTCATTACGTACTCTTGTCATTGCACTCCATTACTATTCATTACGTAGTCTTCTCGTTGCACTCCATTACTACTCATTACGTAGTCTTCTCGTTATACCTCATTACCACTTTATACGTAGTCTTCTCGTTGCACCCAATTACTATTCGTTACGTAGTCTTCTCATTGCACTCAGTTACTATTCGTTACGTAGTCTTCTCATTGCTCACAATTACTGCATGTTACGTGGTCTCCTCATTGCACTCCAATTACTACTTATTACGTAGTCTTCTCACTGCAATCCAATTACTACTTTTTACTTAGTCTCCTCATTGCACTCCAATTACTATTAATTACGTAGTCTCCTCATTGCACCCCATTACTACTTATTACGTAGTCTTCTCATTGCATTCCATTACTACTTATTACGTAGTTTTTTCATTGCATTCCAGTTACTACTTATTACGTAGTCTTGTCATTGCACTCCATTACTACTCATTACGTAGTCTTCTCATTGCTTTCCAATTACTACTTATTACAACTCTTGTCATTGCACTCCATTACTACTTATTACGTAATCTTGTCATTGCACTCCATTACTACTCATTGCGTATTCTTGTCATTGCACCTCATTACTACTCATTACGTAGTCTTCTCGTTGCACTCCATTACTACTTTTTACGTAGTCTTCTCATTGCACTCCATTACTATTCGTTACGTGGTCTTCTCAATGCTCACAATTACTACTTTTTACGTAGTCTCATCATTGTACTCCAATTACTACTTATTACGTAGTCTTCTCTTTGCTCTATATTACTACTAATTACGTAATCTCCTCTTTGCACCCCATTACTACTTAGTACGTAGTCTTCTCATTGCATTACAACTTATTACGTATTCTTGTCATTGCACTCCATTACTACTCATTACGTAGTTTTCTCATTGCATTCCAGTTACTACTTATTACGTACTCTTGTCATTGCACACCATTACTACTTATTACGTAGTCTTAACGTTGCATTCTAATTACTACTTATTACGTAGTCTTATCATTGCATTCCAATTTCTACTTATTACCTACTGTTACGGCTATTGGATTTAAATTATATTTTTTTTTTATTGCTAAATCAAATTTATCATTTAGGGTTTAATATTCATCAAATGGGAAATTTTTCTAGAAAATTCAGTTTGACTTGGACTTTACTGTAAACAAGTTTTGACCTTGGCTTGTTTGACCTAAATCCTGACCTTGCTTTAGACATTGTCAACAAGCCTCTAAAACTATTGGTCAATTTCAAGGACAACACTTTTATTGAGGGTGGGAAGTGAATGGTTTCCTTCTAGAACATTCCATTATTACGTGACTTGGAGAAGGTACTTTTTCCATCACCTTCCAGACTCACATGATTCCTCTTGTTTACTAGGGAATTATAATATATATAGCTGTGTTTTAGAAGCTAACTTTAGTAGATTTTGGGCTTATTGTAAGTTATAAGTTGTGTATTTATGTTTGAGTTATAATTATCTTGTTCTGGACTTGTGTCAATTCGTTGGAAAAGAAGAATTATTCTAATTATCTGGAAAAGGACATATGTTTAATAATTTCATTTGGATGATTTAAAACAAGAACTTACCACGTGACATTGTCAGCCATTTTGGATTATTACATCGTCAAGATTCGAACCTGGAACTATTAGAACATTTATTTATCAGGACTTGAAATTCCATTAGTGGATTATTTTGTGAATTCTATATTTGTTGGATTTGATTCTCTAAAACCGTAAGTTTATTTATTTTATGAAAATAATTGTACTTAATAAAATCATTGTTAAAGTTTTTACAAGCTTGTTAGTTTTCACTCTTTTTGTGTTGCTGCTTATTCGAGCCTAAGCACGTAACATAGAATTGGTGGCCATCGTCTCGGGATTGAGATTGAGATTGAGATATAAGATAAATTTGAATTTAAATTTGAATTTCCCCTAGTTTTTGAAAATTTTAAATCTTTAGTGAGACTGACACGCTTGTATCAAAATGACATCTAAGGTAGAAATATTTCTTTCTAATCCTACCCAGGAGCAATTAGATCTTTTCAAAAAAGACGAGTTGGTTCAACTTGCCAGGAAATACGATCTTTCCGAAGTAAAGGCTTCTTTAACGAAACAAGATATCAAAAAGATTTTGGTCTAATATTTGGTAGAACAGGATGTTTTGGAACAAAGTGCTTTGATTCCAGTCAGTAAGTCCGCACCAGACTCTGACATTAAACTGAAGGAATTAGAATTAAAATTCAAGATGGAATTAGAGTTGAAGAAGCTGGAATTTCAGAGAGAGAGTGAATTAGAGTTAAAAAAAACTGGAATTACAAAAAGAGCAAATGCGGATTGAGAGAGAGGAGAAAGAGAAACAAATTGAATTACAAAAAGAGCAAATGCGGATTGATAGAGAGAGAGAGAGAAGAAAGAGAGACAATTACAATCAGAATTAGAGTTTAAGAAGCTGGAATTTCAGGAAAGAGAGAAAGAAAGACAATTACAATTTGAAAAAGAGGAGAGAGAGAGAGAGGAAAGGGAGAAGGAAAAACAATTACAATATGAAATTAGAATGAAAGAAATGGAGCTGGCAAGTGAGAATCACCATCATACTTCAAATCAAAATTTTGATTTAGCAAGGAATATTAGATTAGTGCCCCCTTTTAAAGAAAAAGACGTAGATAAATATTTCATTCTTTTTGAAAAAGTTGCAGAAAATTTAAAGTGGCCAAGAGAAAATTGGACTCAGTTACTACAATGTGTAATTACTGGTAAGGCTAGTGAGATTTACACTTCACTGTCTGTTCAGCAAAGTGGTGATTATGACGTAGTTAAAGAATGCATTTTAAGAGGTTATGAGTTAGTCCCTGAAGCTTATAGGCAAAAATTTAGAAATTACAGAAAAGAAGCTGGACAAACTCATGTCGAATTTGCTAGACAAAAAGAGCAGTTGTTTGATAGATTGTGTTTAGCCAAGAAAGTTGAGCAAGATTATCAAAATCTCAAGCAAATTATATTAATTGAAGAGTTCAAAAACTGTGTCCATAATGATGTTAAAACTTATCTTGATGAGCATCAGATTGAAACCTTGGAAAATGCTGCTCGAGCTGCTGACGAATATTCTTTGACACATAAAGTTCCTTTTGTTAACAAGACTTCTACTCAACATTTTTCTGGCAGAAAAGAATTTCCGCCTAATTCAAACCCTTCTAAAACTCAAACTAACACAACTTTCAAAAATCAGACTTCAGAGAAGTTTGATTCTAGATCCTTGTCTCTTCCGACGTGTAACTTTTGCAAGAAAAAAGGACACGTTATTTCTGATTGCTACAAATTGAAAAATAGGCAACAGAATCAAGATAGACCAGTTCCAAATGCTCTTATTTACAAGAAGTCAAGGTCACAGTCATGTATTGAAAGCAATACATTTGTTGGGTCTAATAAATCCCAGTCTGATTTTGATATGGAGAATTATGAACCATTCATATCGAAGGGTTCTATATCACTCTTGGGTGATTCGGCCAATCCCACCCCTATTAAAATTCTAAGGGACACAGGAGCTTCTCAGAGTCTTTTATTATCAGGTACTTTGCCTTTATCTGAGAAGTCTTTTTCTAATGAAAGTGTTCTTGTTCAGGGAGTAGAGATCGGCTTTGTTAATGTTCCTCTCCATTGTGTAAATTTGTCATCAGACTTAGTATCAGGACCTGTGACAATCGGAACAGTCTCGGTTTTACCTGTTGAGGGAATAGATTTATTGCTAGGCAACGACTTAGCTGGAGACAAGGTTGTGGTTAATCCACTTGTAACTGACAAGCCTAATTTGGATCAGAAAGTTGATCCAATTGAAAAAGAATTCCCTGAGATATTTCAAGCTTGTACAGTTACTAGAGCTATGGTAAAGAAAGCTCTTGGGAATGAAGTTGAAAAGGGCAGTATTCCCTTCGTTGACACATGCATGGATCAGGATTATGTTATTGAGGGCAGCATTCCCTTATCTGACTCCTGCATGGGTCAGGCTTATGTTGAAAAAGCCAGTATTCCTTCAACTGACGCTTGTATAGGTCAGGTTTTTGATGAGGTCACTTTTACTCTTGGTTTAGATCAATCAGAAAGTATTGATCATAGTGACCCTCTTTTGACAACTCATTCTCTTTATTCTAATCAGGGTGATGATTTTGAGAGTGATGTTACAGAAGGCAGCATTCCTTCAACTGGCGCTTGTATAGGTCAGGTTTTTGATGAGATCACTTTTACTCTTGGTTTAGATCAATCAGAAGGTATTGATCATAGTGATCCTCTTTTAATAACTCATTCTCTTAATCAGGGTGATAAACGACAGTCACTTGTCGTCGAACAGGAAAAAGATCCTGAGATCTCCTGTTTGTTTCAAAGGGTCATAAATGAGACTGAAGTTACTGAAGTTCCTGTCTGTTATTTCATTAAAAATGGAATTCTTATGAAAAAATGGAGACCTCCCGAGGTACCTGCTGGTGATGAATGGTCAGTGAACTATCAAATAGTAGTTCCAAAACCTTACAGACAGGAAATACTTAATCTGGCCCATGAAACTCCTTTGGCTGGTCATTTAGGGATTAATAAAATGTATCACAAGATCTTGACTCACTTCTATTGGCCAGAAATCAAAAGTGATGTTGTCAAATACTGTAGATCTTGTCATGCTTATCAAATGGTAGGAAAACCCAATCAGAAGATACCTAAGGCTCATCTGCAACCTATTCCTGCCATTGACGAATCATTTGGTAGAATTATGGCAAATTGTGTAGATCCCTTACTTAAGACCAAGTCAAGTAATCAATTAAAGTTAAAAATGAAACTATGGTTTGAAAGAACTAAAAGAGACAGAACTTTTGAGTCTGATAATGGAGTTGTGTTACTCTTGTTCATTCTTCTTACTTTTCTTCAAATTAGATATTATGGCCCGTACAAAGTTAAGAAGAAAATGAATTAGTTAAATTATAGTATTAGTGCTCCTGGGATCTAAATTAATTATAGGAGTACCAGTGTATTGAAAGAAATAGCCATGTTAAATATGTAATTAATTTAATTGTATCTGTCCCACTTAGTGAAGGAATATCATCAGGATTCGACTGATATTGGAGCGACGAATTGTTGGAATTCAGAAATTATAAAAAAAAATTCTGGACCAGAAACTTTCACATTTGCATGTGCAAGGAAGAAATGAACTAAAAGCTATTATTATTATATGAGCACTTATGTCCAGATATTCTTACCAGGACAAACAAAAATTTTCATGACGTTGAAATTGAAAATTCCAAACAGCATCCATGCTGGACGAGTCCACTCAAACAGGAATACTTGGAAAAGGAAATTCAGTATTTGCTGGAGAATGATTTTATCAAGCCCAGTAAAAGTGATTGGAGTTCACTATACTTATTTGTTCCTAAACCAGATAAAACTTTCCGTATGTGCACTGATTAAAGGAAGGTGAACAGAGTGACAAAAACAGATTCACTCCCATTAACAAGAATTGACAATTGTATTGATAAAATTGGGAATGCCAAGTACGTCACCAAATTCTGACCTTCTGAAAGGATTTTGGCAGATTCCACTACGGAAAGAGCAAAGGAAAACTCAACATTGCGACTCCAAAAGGACTCTACCAATATAAAGAAAGTCCATTTCAACGTCTCATAAAAATGTTCATCTCTGGTCTAGAGATTAATGACGTCATCATCTACAACGACACCTGGAAAGAACATCTAGCAACAATTCGATAATTCTTTAACAGACTCACTAATGTATGTTTGACAATTAATTTGTCTAAAAGTGAGTTCTGCTGTGCTTGTGTGCCTTTCCTAGGACATTTTGTGGGACATGGACAAGTTAAAAATTTGAGGCTATTTCTTGATAATATAATTGTAGACACTCTTTCCCATGTATAATTTATTATATTGTGTAATTTGTACTAGTTCTTTTAATTTCAGATGTAAATTGGTTTGTGATAAAAAGAAAGTTTTATCATATAAACCTTTCTTTTTATTTTATGGGGGAAGGTGTTACGGCTATTGGATTTAAATTATATTTTGTTTTATTGTTAAATCCAAATTTATCATTTAGGGTTTAATATTCATTAAATGGGAAATTTTTCTAGAAAATTCAGTTTGACTTGGACTTTACTGTAAACAAGTTTTGACCTTGGCTTGTTTGACCTAAATCCTGACCTTGCTTTAGACATTGTCAACAAGCCTCTAAAACTATTGGTCAATTTCAAGGACAACACTTTTATTGAGGGTGGGAAGTGAATGGTTTCCTTCTAGAACATTCCATTATTACGTGACTTAGAGAAGGTACTTTTTCCATCACCTTCCAGACTCACATGATTCCTCTTGTTTACGAGGGAATTACAATATATATAGCTGTGTTTTAGAAGCTAACTTTAGTAGATTTTGGGCTTATTGTAAGTTATAAGTTGTGTATTTATGTTTGAGTTATAATTATCTTGTTCTGGACTTGTGTCAATTCGTTGGAAAAGAAGAATTATTCTAATTATCTGGAAAAGGACATATGTTTAATAATTTCATTTGGATGATTTAAAACAAGAACTGTACCACGTGACATTGTCAGCCATTTTGGATTATTACATCGTCAAGATTCGAACCTGGAACTATTAGAACATTTATTTATCAGGACTTGAAATTCCATTAGTGGATTATTTTGTGAATTCTATATTTGTTGGATTTGATTCTCTAAAACCGTAAGTTTATTTATTTTATGAAAATAATTGTACTTAATAAAATCATTGTTAAAGTTTTTACAAGCTTGTTAGTTTTCACTCTTTCTGTGTTGCTGCTTATTCGAGCCTAAGCACGTAACACTACTCTTCTCATTGCATTCTAATTACTACTTATTACGTACTCTTGTCATTGCACTCCATTACTACTCATTACGTAGTTTTCTCATTGCATTCCAGTTACTACTTATTACGTACTCTTGTCATTGCACACCATTACTACTTATTACGTAGTCTTCACGTTGCATTCTAATTACTACTTATTACGTAGTCTTCTCATTGCATTCTAGTTACTACTTATTACGTACTCTTGTCATTGCACTCCATTACTACTTATTACGTCGCCTTCACGTTGCATTCTAATTACTACTTATTACGTAGTCTTCTCATTGCATTCCAATTACTACTTATTACGTACTCGTCATTGCACTCCATTACTACTTATTACGTAGTCGTGTCATTGCACTCCATTACTACTTATTACGTAGTCTTGTCATTGCACTCCATTACGTACTCTTGCACTCCATTACTCGAATGCTGTTGTGTGATACAATCAATTAAAGACTTACTGGTAGTTTAATCTTGAAGGTATGTCTAATTGTAGGATATAGCAGGTTACATCCATACATCCATCCATCAATACAATATATAAAGAGCGAGAGAGAGAGAGAGAGAGAGAGAGAGAGAGAGAGAGAGAGAGAGAGAGAGAGAGAGAGACTTTTTCGATTCACATCATGATGCTACATAAATAATTAATTATATAATTAATTTTAATTAGAGGGGTCATTAGCTTATCCTTTTATTGATAGTGTCATGTTCTGATAACTAAATGAGAATAAAAAGGAGACACTTGTATACGTAGTCCACTGCCTGATGATGTGTATGTTTGATCTAACGATAATTCTAAATCTGGAGGACCAAGCATATAGGATATACGGTAATGATTGTATGGAACACTAGGAACAAGCCTGGAAATGAGTGAACTTAAAGTAGAATACATACGAGTTTGGGTGGCCAGGATTAGGTGATAATGATAATTATTTTGTTGCATAAAGAATCTTTTGAGACCTTATCCTAGTTGTAACTGAACAGTCAGTCAGTTTTATCAGTCAGTTCTGTAACAGTCTTCGAACACATTACTAACATTAGCACCTCCTCTTTTGGTGCGGAAATGATAAACACGTTTCAAACACGGAAATGATAAACACGTTTCAAACACGAGTCCAGATAATTCCGTGCTCGTACCATTTTCTCTACACAGAAGCTGTTTCCAGGTTTCGTTAAACTGATAAATATAGGTTTGATCACGAGCACTCAGAAATTTAAAGTAATTGAATTTTTAATATCAGTGTTGCGAATAGATTTACTATGAGAAATTTGTAACTTGACTCCAGAGAAGGTCCACGTATTATTATTAATCGGGTACCCTGCCTTTCTCTCACACTGTCAGAATAAAGAAAACTAAGCAGGACAACCGACTATATCTCTATTATGAATTCGGTATAATATGGCAGACGGATGTAATTGTCTCGTCCAGTCTGAGGGATGGAGATACAGAGGATCTAAGACAGGTGTCGATTCATTTTTATATTTTCAAAATAAAATATGGATGTCGTTAGACCACGTGCTATTTCAATCTGATATGTTTAAACTAAAATATGGATGGCCTTAGTCCAAGTGCCACCGCTCCGGTGGCCTAGTGGTTAGAGCGTCCGCCGCGGAAGCGGGAGGTCGTGGGTTCCATCCCCGGCCGAGTCATACCAAAGACTTACAAAAATGGTACTAACAGCTGCCTCGCTTGACGTTCAGCATTAAGAGGTTAGTGTTAGGACTGGTCGGCCTGGTGTAAGGATAATGTGGCTGGGTGGGACATCATGCTACATGTCTGCGGCATGATGCCCCAGTGGTAGACATCACTATAAATTGCCTCACTGCAGACATCGTAGCGATATGACTGAAAAATTGTTAAAGCTACGTTAAAAATCATAATCAAACAAACAAACAAGTCCAAGTGCCATTTCAATCTGATATGTTTAAAAGAAAATAGTGCTGACTTTAGACCTAGTGCCATTTCATTTTGATATTTTTAAAATAAAATTTGGATGGCCTTAGATCAAGTGCTATTTTAATCTGATATTTTGAAATAAGACATCGAGGGTGTAAAATCAGATGTCACTATCGTATGAAGATCCTTTCAAAGAAAATATTCAAAACCATGACGAAACTGCCTGAAGAGAAAATATGGAACTAAGGGGTGATTTAATTCACTTCAGAAACATTCATTTGGACTTAAAACCAAGTAGTATATGGTTTCTTGGGCGTAAATTTCCATCCCTATTATGGCCTCTCTCTGAAATAGTGAAACTATATATATTATGCCTGTTGGTAAAATTATGATATGCAAACTCTGTGGAAATGAGACTGACGATAGAGCGAAAATTTTATTTTAGGTTGCGAAATGCTACTTGAAGAATGAAACATTTTCTTTGAGAGTGATTGACACATATGAGGTGAAAGACGGGGTTAACTTATTCAATCATGAAGACGATATATTGTTGGAGAAACTTCTTGGAAGCAGGGTTGACTGCATGTCGTCTATTGATGATGATGTATGGGATAGACTCGTGTTGGTGACAACAAATATCATAGCTTCATTTTAATATAAACTGTATGCCCTACCAACATAACAAATAACTAGTAACATAGCCAACATAACATAAATAATAACTAGTAAATTATTGTAACTAAAGGTAAACGTCGTGTCAAATTCCACAATGTTAGTAGACAGTCAAATTCCACAATGTTAGTAGACAGTTCAGAGATGTCAAGCTTTAACAGAACAGTAGTATAAATACTACCACGTACTGTCTTTATTTCTCATGAGATTGTTCCATATATAGGTATGTGTACACGAATCTGAATACATGTGTTATGGTGTGTATCGGTATACATATATATATATATATATATATATATATATATATATATATATATATATATACATATACATACACACACGTACATGCACACATACATACACATATATATACACATACACACACATATACATACATACACATATATACATATATACATACATACACACACACACACACACACACACACACACATACATACATACATACATACATACATACATACATACATACATACATACATACATACATACATACATACATACATACATACATACATACATTATACATTATGTATTTGTATATATGTATATGTATTTGTATATATATATATATATATATATATATATATATATATATATATATATATATATATATGTGTGTGTGTATGTATGTGTGCATGTACGTGTTTGTATGTATGCATATTTGTGTGTGTATTCATGCATGTGTGAGTGCATGCATGTGTATGTATGTATGTATGTATGTATGTGTGTGTGTGTGTGTGTGTGTGTGTGTGTGTGTGTGTGTGTGTATGTATGTATGTATGTATGTATGTATGTATGTATGTATGTATGTATGTATGTATTTTACAGTTGATCCAAAAGAAAGAAAAGCAAAGAATAATCAATTTAATAATTTATTCATATACGTCACATACTTCTAAATTTTATGCAGAGAAGATTTTCTCAAGTGGAAGTCACTCCAAAAAGCCACTTCGAACACCGGTATTTGACATTTGAGTACGAAATCCAATCCTTCAACAAGCAGTCTATACATTTTGAAAACAAACGTGGTGATGTAATACCTCGCAAAAGATCACGTGATGTATGACAATGGATCACGTGTCCTTCATGCTTTATATATGACTAGTTATTTGCTAACGACTTTTTCGTGGATTCCACATTAATTAGCTTATATAAATAGTTTCCACATTAATTAGCTTATATAATTGGCTTCCACATTAGTTAGCTTATATAATTGGCTTCCACATTAATTAGCTTTAATAATTAGTTTCCACATTAATTAGCTTATATAATTAGTTTCCACATTAATTAGCTTATATAATTGGCTTCCACATTAATTAGCTTTAATAATTAGCTTCCACATTAATTAGCTTATATAATTTGCTTCCACATTAATTAGCTTATATAATTCAAGTTCTTATATCTCTTATATTAACTTTTCCATGGTATGTCTTGCACTCAACCTATCTGTTTACGACTGTTTATATTTGTTTTTGTTCTAATCCAATCTTTCCAACTATTGCAAATACATATTTTACTTATGAAACTTACCGAAAAATACATTTCAATTAGCACTATGCGCGACATATTTTTTTCATAGTGCATGAAAATATTTGATGATAGAAATATACAAATATTTAACTGCTACAAAACTAATTTCTTTAAATGTAATAAAATAGATCAATGGGTGAAATGTGGCCAGTATATTTATGTTTTATATTATAAAGTAAAAACTACACTACTGAGAGCGATGCAAAAGTTTGCAAGGTATTTTAGCATGGTATTAAGGTTATTCGTTATCGACGGTATATATATATATATATATATATATATATATATATATATATATATATATATATATATTAAAGTAGCTCAACAAGATTAGCAAGTCATTAGCGATCATAGAGCTGAGATAGCGATGTAAAGTAATTAAATATATTTAGACTGGTTTTAAAATTATTAGCGATCTATGAGCAATATATAGCGATGTAAAGTAACTAAATATATTTTGACTGGTTTTAAGGTTATTAACGATCTGTGAGCTTTAGATAGCGATGTTAAGTAACTAAATATGTTTAGACTGGTTTTAAGATCAATGGGCTTATATTGCCATGATACAAGATACTAAATATATTTAGACTGGTTTTAAGATCAATGGGCTTATATTGCCATGATACAAGATACTAAATATATTTAGACTGGTTTTATGAAAACGGCTGAAGCTGGTTTCCGGTAGATGAAAACATTTGGTTTGCTTGAATCTTATTGTGCATTATTCTTTGAATTCTCAAATATAATAATCATAATTTATCACAAATTAATATCTGAAACTCATGAAAATAAATGTCATAGTAATTGAAATATTTTATTCTGCCATACTACATGAAATTGTTGCCGGAATTTGGCTGTCATCAAGCTAATAGATTGAGAAAACCATCTCATTCAATTAGAAACCGAATCCAAATCTATTCATTCAATTAGAAACCAAATCCTTGTATTTGTAATATTATAATTTTTACGAAGATAACCATTTTGGACCTTTATTTTCATCTATAACTAAGGATACAACTAAACGAAATTATTAAGTGTTCCAAAAGCTAATATAAGTTGTTCGAATCATTACAAACAATGCGGCAATTACAAAACGTGTCAAATATTTAAAATCATTATCATATTTTGTCAAGAACGGATGAAATGCTTCATGGCATTTTGTTGTACCTCTGAAATGTAAAATGTTATTTGTAAAATATAGAAAACTATCTCATAAGAATCCAGGAAATCCTATTGCTGTTATGCAAGAACCTTTCAATCTGCTCTTAATCACGCGAGATTTGTCGTTAGAAACCCGCGATTGGTCGTTAAAAATGTACATTTTATAATTTACCCAATGTTTATGTCGTTCTACTCCATAATACTTTGCATTAAATAACCCTAAAATTACATATATTACATCTATAAATCTCTATGGAAAAATAACTATTCTTTGGAAAGAGCATTTATTTAGTCATCTATCATATCTTAGTGCTATCTAAGACTGCATAGATATTTCTGTATACACGTAAATATTTTAAATACATAAAACTGTCCATAGAAGTTTATCAAAATCCACAAAACATCTCCCATTTTTATCAAAAACACTTGATAACCAAACACTTATTCCATTTTCGTATAACCAGTACAAATGCCCGTTACACGCTAAAATTGTTCCTAGCCTGTATAAATAGTAAAAGCAATGACATGCTGTATAACACGCATTATTCTGCCGACAAATACTAAATCAGTGGAAATATCTGAATGGGAGAAAATATCTAAACAAGGAAAAATATCTGAATGGGGAAAATATCTGAATGGGGAAAAATATCTGATTAGTTTGTAGATTCATATGTACAAATCCAAACAATGCTCAATGGAAAAAGGTTGTACTGGAAAAATTCCTCCACAAACATATTTCAGCTAAAAGCGTATTTTTAAAAGATGTTTATCATTTGTACATTTTTAGAAACAAATATACATGGCAATAAAAATTCTAAAGAGTTACTACCACAAACACAATGACAAAAAATGTAACATTTTTTCAAGAAATTTGCTTCCATGCAATATATTTCAGGACGGTACGGTTTAAATTTTTGGAAAATGGAAATAACTGATTCAGAATGCTTTACTGTCCATTATCATCGCTATGGAAACGAATCTCGCCCTGCAGAGCTGCAAAAAATGAATGCAAAAGACTGCCAGTCTGGGCATTGATATTGCATTTCGTATAATTACGTCATATCCTGGAAATAAAAAAGTACTGGAAGCAAATCTCTTACAATCATTAAATAAATGACATAAAAATTTAGAAAAGATATAAAATATTTGCAAAATTGAGGTAGCTAGTTGTATAGTCAAGAAAGCACGTAAACGCCACAGTGCCTATACATTACTTTAACCTACAACATTAAAATACTACTAGAAGTGTCTACGATTCTTCAACTGTACCCATAGATGCATGCACATTTTCATCTTAAATGCATTAACAAAGGTATGCATTTCTCACGCTTCAGTTTGACAAACAACTGTACCCATACATAAATGCATTAACAAAGGTATGCATTTATCACGCTTCAGTTTGACAAACAACTGTACCCATACAAGCATGCACATTTTCGTCTTAAATGCATTAACAAAGGTATGCATTTCTCACCATTCACAGTTTGACATACAATACACATCACTAATTATAAACTGCTTCTAATGAACACACATTTTGTGATTTTATGTAAATTGGGACTGAAGTCCACGAAAATAAATACCCATTTCATTTCTTTGGGACACAAGTCCACCGGATTAAATACCAACGTTGTCAGTCGGTACTACATTCCACTCAAAAATAAATCCATATTCTGTTATTACCTAAGAAGCTATGCTTAAGTCTGGGATATTTAAAACTCTTACTTTGAAGTAACTCAGTAGTGTACGCCACGATATAAAACCTAAGCTAATACAGAAAATAGAAACATTTGTAATTTACCATTTTAGCAAAAATTACTTTTTATACTTACAAACATTAAAAGCAAATTAACTGTGTGCCTGGCAGCTTATTTAGTACATTGTGTACCAGAAAGCGTACGTAATAGTGTGGGCCGGACAGCGTATGTAGTAAAGTGTCGGCCAGACAGCGTACTTAGTTAAGTGTGGGACAGACAGAATGCTTAAGTGTGTGCCAGACAGCGTGCTTAGTAAAGTGTCAGCCAGACAGCGTGTTTAGTTAAGTGTGGGCCAGGCAGCGTGTTTAAGTGTGTGCCAGATTGCGTGCTTAGTAAAGTGAGGACCGAACAGTATTTAGTAAAGTGTCGGCCAGCCAGCGCGTTTACTAATCAAGGCAGGGTATCAAGACATAAGTGGGCCAAGCTACGTATATAAGGCCAAATTACGTATCTACAAGTGTGGGCCAAACAGCTTGCGTAATCAAGTGTGGACCAGACAGCGTACATAGTAAAGTGTGCGCAAGTCATAGTACGTAGTTAAGTTTAGGATAGACAGCGTATCTAGTAAAGAGTTTGGGATAGACAGCGTATCTAGTAAAGAGTTTGGGATAGACAGCGTATCTAGTAAAGAGTTTAGGATAGACAGCGTATCTAGTAAAGAGTTTAGGATAGACAGCGTATCTAGTAAAGAGTTTATGATAGACAGCGTATCTAGTAAAGAGTTTATGATAGACAGCGTATCTAGTAAAGAGTTTAGGATAGACAGCGTATCTAGTAAAGAGTTTAGGATAGACAGCGTATCTAGTAAAGAGTTTAGGATAGACAGCGTATCTAGTAAAGAGTTTAGGACAGGCAGCGTATCTAGCAAAGAGTCAGCAAGGCAACGTATCTTATAAAATGTAGGCAAGACAGCGTATTAGTCAAAAGTGGGTAAGGTTGCGTGTTTTAAAGTGTATAGGGTCAAAATATGACCTTCTTACCATGGCATGGGCGCCTGAAGCAACTTTCGGGAAGGTGGGGAGGGATTGAGGTGGGGTAAAACCGAAATCAATGGGTATTTAAACTACCCACACTCATGCGAATGCCCTTGTTTCTTACACTCGTATAGGTGTATGTTTCATTTGGTGTAATTAAGTGATACTGTAAAATGTTCCGCCTCAGGGCTTACGACTTTCACTCAGGAGTTCCATTCAGATTTAATGGTATACATGGGATCTTCCCAGCAATTTATGAATTAGATTGTACAACAACAACAATTCAAAAAAATTATACAAGAGCTCACGGCAGGTGGTAATTTCATGGGTCATGAAATCGATAAGAATTTAACAACCCTAACCCTATCCCTAGTGATGCGTCCAATTGTAAAACCAGGAAATTGGAGTAGAGTGGGATGTGAGTGGTAGGAACACAAGAATTAGTGCACAGGGGCTCGTTACAAAGCAATTAGGAGTATCCGTCCATGAATCAGGGTCTAACCTGTAACAATATACCACAAGGGAAGACAAGTCCGCACCCCTCAGTAGTTCAAACCATTATAGTTTATTCTCGTTGCGACTTCTAATTTCCGACTTAAGCCAGTTGTATTCAAGAATGGTTTAATTTTATAACAGCTCGACAAACTTTGTTCAGTTTGTAACATATTGGAGAAAATGTAAAAACTGTTCGCAGATTTTGATGTCGGGACAACTATTGTCTGGCAGTACCGCATTTGCATTTGGATAGTCCAGGTTTTCACCACTGACAGACGGGTAAGATCCGAATAACCTCGCATCATTAGTTCTATATTAGTGATATGTATTTTCACACAAAAAATAGGTTTCAAGAGCTAACAATGCACTGTGCAATAATGCAACCAACTACAGGTTAGACCCTGATTCAAGAACGGATACTTTTAATTTGCTTTGTAACGAGCCCCTGTGCTTAGTGGAAAATGGTGACTACACAATGCATTAATGGGAAATGAAAACTGCACTGTGTGCACACTGTATACTGATAGAAGAATTTTTATTTGGCCTTACACCCTTCGATAATTTTTAATGTGTTCTTTTTTTCTTCCTGCAGACGTTAAAATCCAAAAATGGCTAAAGTCTCGGATTCGGCCAATGTGAGTATGCGAGAAAGCTTACCAGTAGCTTCTCGTGTGTCGGTGGTTCTTTCCGGTGAGTTTACCGGGTTCTTCCTCCACCATTAATACTGGCCGCCATGTATGCCTATCGTGTGCTGAAAAATGGCGTACAACCTACAACAACAACTAAAACCATACATTACACTGGCTTGAAATATAAAGAGAAATCAAACAATACCGTAAAACTGTAATAACAGCGGTAAAACTATTGATGGGAAAATGTCTTGTAGACGTATGTTCTATATGAAATGGGGGAAAAAAACACATTTGTAGCAATTTTTCACACAGCACATTTTTTAAACGTCCGAGCACTGAATATTTCCTTTATTCACGAGTCCAAGCAATGAACATGGCTGAAGCACGTGCGAAATGGATATTCCTTCTTTGGTCATAATTGTACATGTCCTTCGTTGAATACCTCAAACAACAAGGGCGGGATTTCTCCAGAATTATCCAACCGAATACAAAGCACGCGCTCCGCATGTCGCGTGCTTATAGTACGTAGGTCTGTGACCTTCATGAGGATTTTTGCCCAATGCACGGGTTGGTTGGGTCTCTTGCATGCAATGTAACGTTTGTAAGCACCCAAAATTGAATCTTGGAGCCTTTCGACAGCTTCTGGGTCTTTTAGACCCGACCGATCTGAAATGCATGATGGAAGATTGTAAGATAAGATAAAAAGTATTGAAAAGCAATTTAATATCAGATACAGAACCAAGGAAAATAGGCAAATGGTTGAGTATGACAGCTCCAGATCCAAGATCTATTTCTATACCAGACACTTTGCAAAAAAAAAACATAATCTAAGAAAACTATTTTATGATTCGTAATACATCATAGTTACTGCTCATCTTGTATACGAAGATTCCACAAGATAAAGTGCAACGAGCTTACTAAAACAACTAGAAATAACCTTACCAACAATAAATTTCTAAGAAAACAATCTCCATTCAGACATCACGAAAGTAACAGTCGTAGTGTTCTAACACAACAAACTCCATTCAGACGTCACGAAAGTAACAATAGTCGTGTTCTAACACAACAAACTTCATTCAGACATCAATAAATAGCCTTACCAATCGCAAAGTTCTAACAAAACAATTTCTATTCAAATATATGCTTAGATAAAACAAAATGAATCCCCATCGTCACTAAAGGGTGAATACAATTTTTGTCCATGAAACGGAACAGAAAGAACATAGAGAAATTGTCACAGCACAAGAAAATTAAGAAAGAAACAAGGAAACAAATAATGAAGCAAAGAAAGAAAGACGACAGACATACAGAAATACATGATCAGATCAGATCAGATCAGATCAGATCAGATCAGATTAGATTAGATTAGATTAGATTTACCCGATTGCATCAATAAAACAGCAGCAAGGAGAGCTACTTCCGTTTTGTCCAGTTTGAGTTTGGAAAGACCAACAGCAAAGTCGAATATTGGTTCCACCAGAACCCCCAGCTTCCCCAGCCTTATCTGGGATTTATGAAGTTGCATGCCGTTGTAAAGGGTCAGCGTTTCAGTGCCCGGATCATATCTGCACGAGGCACGCAAGCACATAATTTCCATACAACAGGATTTAAGGAGTAAAATTTGGTCATCAACATTCAGCTGAAAGTGAAAGAAAGAAAAGTTTTGATATTAACTCTCGAGTATGCCACACTTTCTGCTATAACTGTTTATAAGAAAGAAAAGTTTTGATATAAGCTCTCGAGTATGCCACACTTTCTGCTATAACTGTTTATAAGAATGAAAAGTTTTGATATGAACTCTCGAGTATGCCACACTTTCTGCTATAACTGTTTATAAGAAAGAAAAGTTTTGACATAAACTCTAGACTATGCCACACTTTCTGCTATAACTGTTTATAAGAAAGAAAAGTTTTGATATAATCTCTCGAGTATGCCACACGTTTTGCTATAAATTTATAAGAAAGAAAAGTTTTAATATAAACTCTCGAGTATACCACACTTTCTGCTATAACTGTTTATAAGAAAGAAAAGTTTTGATATAAACTCTAGACTATGCCACACTTTCTGCTATAACTGTTTATAAGAAAGAAAAGTTTTGATATAAACTCTAGACTATGCCACACTTTCTGCTATAACTGTTTATAAGAAATTAAAGTTTTAATATAAACTCTCGAGTATGCCACACTTTTTGCTATAAATTTATAAGAAAGAAAAGTTTTAATATAAACTCTCGAGTATACCACACTTTCTGCTATAACTGTTTATAAGAAAGAAAAGTTTTAATATAAACTCTCGAGTATGCCACACTTTTTGCTATAAATTTATAAGAAAGAAAAGTTTTAATATAAACTCTCGAGTATGCCACACTTTTTGCTATAAATTTATAAGAAAGAAAAGTTTTAATATAAACTCTCGAGTATACCACACTTTCTGCTATAACTGTTTATAAGAAAGAAAAGTTTTAATATAAACTCTCGAGTATGCCACACTTTTTGCTATAAATTTATAAGAAAAAAATTTTTTGATATAAACTCTCGAGTATACCACACTTTCTCCTATAACTGTAACTAATTATGAAGAAAAAAGAAAAGAAAAGATAATAATAATAATAATAATAATAATAATAATAATAATAATAATAATAATAATAATAATAATAATATATAAATAATAAACATTAATCATAATAATGGTGACCTTTCATATTTCTTAATCTTTAGAAGCTCTGAGAGCTTTACAACATATATAATGATATGAAGACCCAAAAACGAAATATAAAAAAACACATGAAATTGGAAAACATCAAAAATGCTGGAAACATTTCAGGTAGGAACAATTATTAGGTCTCTTTAAGTTTGCTATTGCAGTCGAACAAGTTGAGTTTTACAAGCACTCTTGAAAGGGATCACTGTCGTTGTTTCTACTTTTAATAGCCAACTCGTTCCACGTTGCTCGCCTTGGTTTGCAAACGAACGTTGTCTATATGACTTCGTTTTCATAGTGGGAACAATGAGTATACGATTGTCAGAAGAGGAGCGTAAATATCTTGCTGGTGTGTACACATAGGTGAGGCCGGAAAGATATACTGGACTGGAGTCCGTCAGTGAAACATACAACAAAGAACACATTTTATGTTTGATTCTGGATCTAATGGATAGACAGTGCAGGGAACAGAGCAGCGAAGAGTTGTACTATGATCGAGGTACTCTAAAGATGATCCTAGCAGCTGTGTTTTTAACTGTTTTAAAGTTTCTGGAGTAGATATTGAGACGAACCAGCCAGAACTGAGTTACAATAGTCCAGTCTTGAAAGTACTAATGAACACACAAGTGTTTAGAGGCATCAACTGAAAAATATTTGTGAATGGAGCTGATGCGTCTCAGCGCAAGATATGCAGCCTTGCATATGTTCATGACATCCTGGAGCAATGTGAGAGTAGTGTCTAGAGTAACACCTATGTCTGTAATTGACTGAATTTAATGTTGGTGTTGCTGATATTTAATGTTTGAGGTAAAGGGTGTGAATGAGAAAATATCTGTGTTATAATCAGAATGGCCTCTGTTTTTTAACATTCATCTGCAGCTTGTTGCATGTCATCCATGTTTTCACATCAGAAATGCACTTCTCTACTCCTTGGATGGTAGTAACAACTTCAGTTGGCTGGCTAGAAAGCTTTGCGTGTCATCAGCGTACAATTGGTGGGACACTGGATGCTTTATAACTTGAACACGAGAATTGTTGTTGTTGTAGAGTTTAACACCATTTTCCAACGCATGATAGGCTATACATGGCGGCCAGTTTTATTGGTGGAGAAAGTACCTGGGAGAATCCCCAGAAAGAACCACCGACCCAGTTGAAGTTGTTTAATTCTTCTAAAATCACGATCAGGCAATGGAGAAATTAATCCAAAGGCGCCATTAAATAGTATTATTCAGGTTATTATTAGTAATTAATTAGTATGAACACATACGTCAGCATCTATTATTAGTAATTAATTAGTATGAACACATACGTCAGCATCTATTTCTATATCCCCTTTAATTTTCTGCTCTTAACAGACTCTTGTCACGTAGGCAAACTAACTAAACCTATTCTGTACAATTTGCAACCATGAATAAAAGAAATAAAAAAAAATGTATTAAAATCATATACTATGAGTCACAAATATATATATAAATGTGTGTGTGTGTGTGTGTGTGTGTGTGTGTGTGTGTGTGTGTGTGTGTGTGTTCTACTCTTGGAGATAAAAAGGGGTTTGACTGCTTGTGATAAATGTCCGTGTTCTACCGTGTTTGTGATAAATATCTGTGTTCTACAGTTTGTGATAAATGTCCGTGTTCTACTGTTTGTGATACAATTCGTGTTCTATTGTTTGTGATAAATGTCCGTGTTCTACAGTTTGTGATAAATGTCCGTGTTCTACTGTTTGTGATAAATGTCCGTGTTCTACAGTTTGTAATAAATGTTCGTGTTCTACTGTTTGTGATAAATTCGTGTTCTACTGTTTGTGATAAATGTCCGTGTTCTACAGTTTGTGATAAATGTTCGTGTTCTACTGTTTGTGATAAATGTTCGTATTCTACTGTTTGTGATAAATGTCCGTGTTCTACTGTTTGTGATACAATTCGTGTTCTACTGTTTGTGATACAATTCGTGTTCTACTGTTTGTGATACAATTTGTGTTCTACTGTTTGTGATATAATTTGTGTTCTACTGTTTGTGATAAAATTCGTGATCTACAGTTTGTGATAAATGTCCGTTTTCTACAGTTTGTGATACAATTCGTGTTCTACTGTTTGTGACACAATTCGTGTTCTACTGTTTGTGATACAATTCGTGCTCTACTGTTTTTGATACAATTTGTGTTCTACTGTTTTTGATGCAATTCGTGTTCTATTGTTTGTGATACAATTCCGTTTTCTACTTACAGTGTCACATTTTTGTGTTCTAATGTCAGTTTTCAATTCCATGTTTTGTAGTTATATATTTGAAACAAAAATTACCGAGAAAAAGACCTTCTAGAATGTGAAAATGAATCTCATAAAACTATCTAATTTGTTTAAAAGCATTGTATTACGTCATTTCCATAGCAATAGAATGAGGTCACGGAAGCTTAAAACAGGATGTACATGTGTGCACTGACACTGCTTATAATCGGTATTACTTTCTTAACCCTGTTTCTCACGTGCGATATTTAGCACGGGCGTTGTTTTTGTTTTGTTTTTCGTTTTTTTTTTTTCAAACGGAATAAAAAGTTCACTGATCTTCCAAGTCATCTTATTCCGCCATGACTGGAATCAACTGTGGCCGTTACACATTATATGTACTAAACCTCAAGTGGTCAGTCAATTGTCAGAAGAAAACTGAGAGCTTGACACAGTTGATTCCAGTTATGACGGAATACGGATGGCTTGGAAGATCAGTGAACTTTTATTCCCTTGAGAAAAAAAACAAACGAAAAACATCATTAACAAATGTAGCCATCATTAGTGACAGCCTGACAGGACAGTTGAATATCATTCCACATGTAGTTTTGTTTTAGTTTTGTTACACTATTCATATACATTACGCACGTGAATAATTTTTGTGTTCCCATTAAATTTCGCTCTGAATAATTAACTTATTACATGTGGTAATAAAAGAGAAATATTAATATTGCCCTTTCCAGTCCAACCCCAACCTACCAGCCTGATTTATTTCATTTATTATTACATCAGTCAAAAGCTACATTTGGGTCCCATTTTTATATTTCTATAAAATAAAGTTTTTACAATTTGTCTTGCACTTTACGTTTACTGATATACATATTAAAAAGGTATTTACAAAGCCAAAATAACATAATTTGCAGCTGCCACTGAAAGAACCATGAAAATTATAGAACGTGTCTCCCGATAATTACTGAAACCCTTTTCCAGTTATGTTTGGCTCTGCTGCTCTCGAGAGAAATAAAGAAGATTGAAACGTCTCTGCGGATTCGTCAAAATTCATATACATTTTCGCGCCAACATAAATTAAACAACAAATACATTACAAAGGTCAAGCTAAGGTCAGTTGGTTATCTGTCCGTTTCTTCCTTATAATATGTGTATACAGTAATTGTAACTTGTAATACGGAAGGAAAATATAACTTGTAATACGGAAGGAAAATATAACTTGTAATACGGAAGGAAAATATAACTCCAATCTGAATCATCCCATCCAAAACTAGCTATGTTACAGCGTCCGAGATGGACCAGAGTTATCGTGCTCGATCCAACAAAGAAAAGTAATCCAGAGTTCATGGAAGTCGGGTGTGTTCTTTTATTCACGCGACTCCCATGTGCTCGGAGTGGTGGAATGTTAATTAGACGGTTTACCTTGGACAGAATCGTCGGCATTTGACGAGAGACGTCATTAGCACATATCCGATCTTAGCCAAGGCAGGCTGCCCACAGGGGCTCGTATCGTTACTTACAAAACAACGTAAGAGACATGCATGTACATATGATAGTATATTAGTACATGTATAACAGTCTACCTGACAGCCAGCTGGCGTTTTTGAAACATATTTCAACATTAATACATATCATGCCCATTCAGATTTATGTCTAGATTCTTCATGATAACTTTTGCGTTAAAATACCTTAATTCAAATCTATAACTTGTCTGCGGCTTTGTTGCGGGGTGGGTTGGGGGTTGTGGGCTTGTGGGTAGAAGGAACTGTGTGAGGAGGGTGGTAATCCAAGACGATTCAGCTTACCCTGTCAAAATACTCAGATTCCAATATTCCTCACGATTCCTGTACGAATTGTTGGAAACCTCAAGACCTAACCTATGGCAATTTACAGGAGCGCGTGGTAACAAGAACAGAAACAGAAAATACAATCTTGTCAACTGTTATTAACCACATGTGGAAGGATGCATGTAATACGTAATTACATATTCCTTGAAAACATATTCGTACATCACAAATTTGAGAATTCATAAATAATCCTGATTCTAAATACCTCCACAGGTCTTAATAACATCGCAAGTGACGAATCCCCAGCGTTATGCTACCAACTACCTGTTGCCAATCAAGTAGTTTATTTATTCCCACTGATATTTATTTTCACAGCATTTATTATTATTTAGAAAATGAATTAATAAAACTCTTTTGGACCGAGGTTAGTCTAGGATGAACAACGGGCAGACGGATGAATATTGAAGTGATCGATAGGTTCCTTCCTTCAAGGCAGGCTAGACAAAACTGGAGCGCTAGCCAATCTAAAGACTGGTTTAATTGGATTTCTTACATAATGACGTGTTAACTGGTTTGATTGGATTTCTTACATAATGACGTGTTAACTAATGGTGTGTCCACTTTAGTATACTGCATGCATAATACTAGCACTGAACCAATTCTCATTAATTGATAAATACTGATCTGGCAATTTCGACCATTACGTTTAAGAAAAGGTAAATAACACAACTTTTCTCGATTTGCACCTTTCCTTAAGAAGTATATATGTATATGGTTCCAATCTATACACGTACACAAGATTCATATATATATATATACACACACACAAAATGTGTGTTTGCGTAACATAGAATCAATCAGAACAAATTGTGTGTGTGTGTCTATGTGTGTGTGTGTGTGTGTGTGTGTGTGTGTGTGTGTGTGTGTGTGTGTGTGTGTTCATATGTAGTATATGCATCCGAAGGAAAGCAATTTCAGAAGACACACATCAGAGAGTTATTGACTTAGACTGATCTGGTTTGGTCTTGTACGGAACGCAATTTAAATACTTTCTTTGTGCGTCATTGTGGCTTTGCCTGCATTGTAATAAAATATCTCGAACAATAACTCATCAGGCTTGCTGCCCTAGCCTCATCCAATGAGAGGATTCGAACCAGCACTATTTTGCTCACGACTCTAGTATGCTTAGCACGAGCCTGCACGGCATTACTGCCTTGTTATCACATTGGACGTGACTAAGTAAAGGCTTCTAGGGCACTGCACGACTGAATACAGTGTATTTATTTATTAACTTGCCAATAGTCCAGTAAAAGGGCACTGCACGACTGAATACAGTATATTTATTAACTTGCCAATAATCCAGTACAAGGGCACTGCACGACTGAATACAGTGTATTTATTTATTAACTTGCCAATAGTCCAATACAAGGGCACTGCACGATTGAATAAAGTATATTTATTAACTTGCCAATAGTCCAGTACAAGGGCACTGCACGACTGAATACAGTGTATTTATTTATTAACTTGCCAATAGTCCAGTACAAGGGCACTGCACGACTCCAGTACATGGGCACTGCACGACTGAATACAGTGTATTTATTAACTTGCCAATAGTCCAGTACAAGGGCACTGCACGACTGAATACAGTGTATTTATTAACTTGCCAATAGTCCAGTACAAGGGCACTGCACGACTGAATACAGTGTATTTATTAATTAACCAATACTCCGGTACAAGGGCACTACAAGACTAAATACAGTGTACATGTATATATTAATTAGCCAATAGTCCGGTACAAGGGCACTGCACGACCGGGTACAATGGATAACTTGGTCAATAGCTCAGGGCAAATTTGCAATACATGTATCGCGGAGCAAATGAGATTTTGTAACACTTTCTGGCACTTTTTAAAAATAAAATAAACTAGAAATTTGAGTAATTACAAAAGCACCGTTCAGACATAATTACAGATTGTAGTTGTTTTTGTCTGTTTTTTGTTTCTAGCTATGAAAAGCTCGAAAAGTGTATAGGTTATTTTTTAATAGTTGTCATAATTCGCCTACCTGGATAAAGCCTGGAACACCTTTGGCAAATTCTACGACTTTGATAATAGAGGGGGTCATGGCATCTGCAAGTTGCTGCCATACCTCGGGGTCAGCGGATTGAAATTCTGTATTGTCTCCGTCTAACTGAAAAATGAAAACAAAATATCTTGTACAGATAAATGAAAACAAAATATCTTGTACAGATAAAGTTACAGCTAGTCTGTCCGCATTAAGTGCTATTGTAATAGTGTTGGTTGTAGCAGTAGCAATAGTATCGGCAGGAGTGGCAGTAATTGTAAACAATTTATTTTTCAAAATATTTTCAAAATATTCCCTGAAATAATGAAATTTATACTTTACCATTAATTTAAGTTATAACACTAATTATATTATTTATGCTATTACACTGATTATATAATTCATGTCATTACACTGATTATATAATTCATGTCATTACACTGATTATATAATTTTTCATGACAATGATTATATAATTTACGTTATTACACTGATTATATAATTTACATTATTACAATGATAATTTATGTAATTACACTGATTATATAATTTACGTTAGAACATTATTTAAGATAGTTTACAGTATAGTACTGTTTTCGATACATTAATACATACGTAATATACGTAACTTCGATACATTAATACATACGTAATATACGTAACTTCGATACATTAATACATACGTAATATACGTAACTTCGATACATTAATACATACGTAATATACGTAACTTCGATACATTAATACATACGTAATATACGTAACTTCGATACATTAATACATACGTAATATACGTAACTTCGATACGTTAATACATACGTAATATACGTAACTTCGATACATTAATACATACGTAATATACATAACTTCGATACATTAATACATACGTAATATACGTAACTTCGATATGTTACGGTACAACCATGATTTTGATATTTTCCAACAGATCAAGTAAACAAAAGATCTAATTATACCCAAAATTAAATAAAAGAGACAACAAAACAAATATAACCTTTTCAGAAAACTATGTTAGCATAAATAATCTGTCATTTTAAATATCAAACAATGTTAGCATAAATAATCTGTCATTTTAAATATCAAACAATGTTAGCATAAATAATCTGTCATTTTAAATATCAAACAATGTTAGCATAAATAATCTGTCATTTTAAATATCAAACAATGTTAGCATAAATAATCTGTCATTTTAAATATCAAACAATGTTAGCATAAATAATCTGTCATTTTAAATATCAAACAATGTTAGCATAAATAATCTGTCATTTTAAATATCAAACAATGTTAGCATAAATAATCTGTCATTTTAAATATCAAACAATGTTAGCATAAATAATCTGTCATTTTAAATATCAAACAATGTTAGCATAAATCATCTGTCATTTTAAATATCAAACAATGATAGCATAAATAATCTGTCATTTTAAATATCAAACAATGTTAGCATAAATAATCTTTCATTTTAAATATCAAACAATGTTAGCATAAATAATCTGTCATTTTAAATATCAAACAATGTTAGCATAAATAATCTGTCATTTTAAATATCAAACAATGTTAGCATAAATAATCTGTCATTTTAAATATCAAACAATGTTCAAGGTTTTCTACATTATATTAACAAATATTGCTGATGCATAAACATTATGTATGTATGTATGTATGTATGTATGTATGTATGTATGTATGTATGTATGTATGTATGTATGTATGTATGTATGTATGTATGTATGTATGTTGTGGCTAAATGACAGTGACTAGAGAACTGGGGTGTAGTATATACGTAAAGCCAAAATGCTAACAGGATTATCTTTCTTATGGCCTGAACATTGGATAAAGCCATATAACACCGGACAAAGCTGTATAACACGGGATAAATCTTTATAACAACGGACAAATCTGTATAACACGGGATAAATCTTTCAAACACAAAATCAAACTTTATAACAAGGGATACAAATGTATATATTACGCCAGAAAATATTTCCTGCAATATCCTGTACCGAAACAAGTTTCCGGAACATCCGCCATTGACCGGAACATTTGATATATTTCTACAAATTATAACAACAGACAACTAAAACTAAATTAAAGTCTCTCACTCTTAAGAAAATATAGGTATGAAACTTACAATAAATTGTGCTCTTTCTTCTGCTAACCCCTACCCCCCAAATCCAAAGCGATTGCCTTTCGTTCACTACTCTATCCCTGGCTGTTGAAATCGGACAATGACCATGCAGTTGCCGCCATTGGTTTAGATCGGTACTGTAGTTTGCACACGTGTACCATTGATATGACGTGTAGGTCGAGAAGTCAATGACCAACAGAAGGATCGGTGACCATGCATTATCAAATATACATGTAGTAGAAACTTGTGATTAACTTAATGCACGTCTGCGTGTTGTTACCTGTTTGCTTTAGCAGATTCAAATTTAAATTGCTAAAGCAGATGAAATTACAAGATGTTTACAATCAGGAATTTGCACTGTATGCTCTATACACCAAAATCGAGAGAAGACAATATCTTTACGACTGAGTATCTATTTTTAATAACTCCATCGTTGTAAGTGTGTCGGACACTAAATGATTCATATTTACACTAGAGACCGATAATTTGACAATGCCGAGGGGTTGGTGTGACTGGAATATTTATATTAAATCCAGCTGTTAAATAACTTTAAAGTAAAACAAATATTCTTACTTATAGCAATTCAGACCTATCATACCCATTACATTAGTTGAATAAAAAATATGTTGAGGTTAAAAATGTCCTGCGCTTCCTCCCTCCACCCCCACCCCCACCCCCCGCTTAAAATTCCTTTGAGGTGTTATACATATTCATAGCAACATGCATCTACCTTCTAGTGCTTTCGACGAATGTACATCACGCAAATGTCAAACAATAGTCAATAACTTAATGTACATCACGCAAATGTCAAACAATAGTCAATAACTTAGTGTACATCACGCAAATGTCAAACATTAGTCAATAACTTAATGTACATCACGCAAATGTCAAACAATAGTCAATAACTTAATGTACATCACGCAAATGTCAAACAATTGTCAATAACTTATTGTACATCACGCAAATGTCAAACAATAGTCAATAACTTATTGTACATCATGCAAATGTCAAACAATAGTCAATAACTTATTGTACATCACGCAAATGTCAAACAATAGTCAATAACTTAATGTACATCACGCAAATGTCAAACAATAGTCAATAACTTATTGTACATCACGCAAATGTCAAACAATAGTCAATAACTTAATGTGCCTTAAACGATTGTATATCATACGTAGATCATGCAAACGAAGGTAACACATACAACATACATATACACGTAGGCAATGCAAACATACATATACACGTAGGTAACACAAACATACATATACACGTAGGTAACACGAACATACATATACACGTAGGTAACACAAACATACATATACACATAGGTAACACAAACATACATATACACATAGGTAACACAACATACATCATACATATTCACGTAAGTAACACAAACAAGACTCTAACAAATACATGTAGGACACATATGTATCGTCCCTATCTGCGTTATGGAATCATGCATATGTCCCTATCTGCGTTACTGAATCATGCACATGTCCCTATCTGCTAATAAGTGAATCATGCATATGTCCCTATCTGCGTTACTGAATCATGCATATGTCCCTATTTGCGTTACTGAATCATGCATATGTCCCTATCTGCGTTACTTAATTATGCACATGTCCCTATCTGCGTTACTGAATCATGCATATGTCCCTATCTGCGTTACTGAATCATGCATATGTCCCTATCTGCGTTACTGAATCATGCACATGTCCCTATCTGCTAATGTCAAGTTGAGGAAAACAACACTTTTATATGCAAGTCCAAACTTTCGGTTGAAATTTATTCTCTATCATGACCATGCATAAATATGTGGGGACAATAGCTTAGTAAAATGAGTTAATCCAACTTATTGGACAATTGAATGTCTTTAAATTATATAGTTGCCTGACAACAATGCTTACAACTGAAATGACCTTCAAAAAGACTTTTAAATGACCTTGGAAAAGACTTTCAATGGTATTTAAAATTGCAGCATTGAATATACTTATTTGAAAACCCATCATTGAATAGACTTATTTGAAAACCCATCATTGAATAGACTTATTTGAAAACCCATCATTGAATAGACTTATTTGAAAACCCATCATTGAATAGACTTATTTGAAAACCCATCACTGAATATACTAGAAATTGTATTTTGTAATCTCAACGGAAATGTAATGGCATTGTAAATCCCACCAATATATAAATTTGTAATTATATTTTAAATCCCACCAATATATAGTTTTGTTGTTATATTTTAAAACCCACCACTAAATAGATTTGTAATTATATTTTAAAACCCACCACGAAATACATTTGTAATATTTTAAAACCCACCACTGAATAAACTTGTAAATTGTTGTAATGGTATTTGAAATCCAATGTTGTATTTAGCGGCATATTCTTCTAATGTGTCTCACAGACATTCAGTTGCTTTTTAAAAAGATCTATCCGTAGAAAAAGTGTTTATTCTCTTGTGTACAAATATAAACTCAAAATTGGAATTCTCGAATTGAATTCCAGCTAACAAAAATCAGAGAGGTCATTGCAAAAATCACAGAGAGGTCGCTACAAAAATCACAGAGAGGTCGTTGCAAAAATCGCAGAGGTCCTTACAAAAATCACAGAGAGGTCGTTACAAAAATCACAGAGAGGTCGTTACAAAAATTACTGAGGTCCTTACAAAAATCACAGAGAGGTCCTTACAAAAAACAGAGGTCCTTACAAAAATCAGAGAGGTCCTTACAAAAAACACAGAGAGGTCCTTATAAAAATCACAGAGAAGTCGTTGCAAAAATCGCAGAGAGATCCTTACAAAAATCACAGAGAGGTCGTTACAAAAATCACAGAGAGGTCCTTACAAAAATCACAGAGGTCGTTACAAAAATCACAGAGAGGTCCTTACAAAAATTACAGAGAGGTCCTTATAAAAAGCACAGAGAGGTCCTTACAAAATGTAATCTTCTTTGCTGATAGTACTGAATAAAACGTAGATGTTTTGGGTAAGCTATATATTGTCAGATGATAACGTAGATGTGTTCGGTAAGCTATATATTGTTTAGATGATAACGTAAATGTGTTGGGTAAGGTATATATCGTCAGATGATATTTCTTTAATACAAGCTTGTAAAAGGTAAATCACTATAATCTCTTCTAGGAGGTGATAACATGTGTAAATTATTTTCTTAACTTTTCTCAAGTCCCATCCTTTCAAGAGAGCAACTTGGGATATATTTGAATAATACAAAGGCATCCGAAAACCGAACGCATGTCAATCTGCTCCAAGTTCAAACACTTTATGGATAAGAGAAGACAAACAACCTTTGCTTCCTATTGTTGTCAATTCGTAATCCTTTGACTGGTATTGCATTTGTTTTGCAATAAGTCATTAGAATGATGTTAATAAAGGAAAATGCGCTAACTCGAAGAAGACAATTCACTGTACTCGTAAAATAGAATACATTCTACTCAAATCAGACCTTGGAAAACCGATAGAAAGATGCTTATGACCACTTGGGAAAGAGAGGAAAACAACCAGCACAAGACACCAAATAGATTATGCCCATGCATTGATGTCAACTTCGTACACACGTGTTTTGGTATTCAACCTTTACAGAAAGTGTTTGAACGTTATCATAGAAACATAGGCCAATTTGTCCAGTAATAAGGAGTACAATTCATTAAAGAAGTAGAATCCATTTTTGAATTGTATTTAAACTGGAGATCTTACTATGCAATGCTAGCCTTCTCTGATCATGTAGGGCTTGTTATGTCATGTGACTTTTTCAGATCCATGGAAGGTTTACTGTGGTATTTGAACCTTTCCAGATCTATTGAAGCCTTACTATGCAATGCGAACCAGATCTATCTAGACCTTACTATTCAATGTGAACCGTTCCAGATCTATCTAGACCTTACTATTCAATGTGAACCGTTCCAGATCTATCTAGACTTTACTATTCAATGTGAACCGTTCTAGATCTATCTAGACCTTACTATTCAATGTGAACCGTTCCAGATCTATATAGACCTTATTATGCAATGTGAACCGTTCCAGGTATATCGAGGCCTTACTATACAATGTAAACATTTACAGATCTATTGAGGACTTACTATTAAATGTAAATCTTTCCAGATATATCGAGGCCTTGCTATGCAATGTGAACCTTTACAGATCCGTCAATATCTTACTATGTCATATAGCCGTTTCCTGATCCATCAAAGTATTTATATGGCATTTGCAATTTTCGGGATCAATCGAGGCCCTACTCTGCTTCATAAACCCTTTCTAGACCCATCGTATTACTGTCATGTGAATCTGTCTAGATATGTCGAGGCCTTATGATATATGAAAATTTCCAGACCTATCCAGTCGTTAATATGGCAAGTGAACCTTTCCAGATCAATTAAGGCCTTAAACACAAGAATACACTAACAAGGACTACTTACCACAGTTCCCCTGTTCTGCACTTTGGTGACGGTGCTTTCGTACGCGTTGATGACTTGGTTAATAAGAGACTGATCCAAGTCGGACAGCGGCTCATGATCACAGCTTGATGGTTTGGGTTTCGACTTTACAGATTCAACTTTTCTTCGTTCTCTGTTATCTTCGATGAGTTTCCTCTTGGCTTTCCTTTGCTTCTCATTGAGAACAACTGAAAGGAGACAAAGACAAATTAGGCAACAACCCCTACTTTTGAAGGCGTTAACATTTAAAGTATGTCATTCATTACCACAGTTATTGTTATATGGCGGATACAGTTAGGAATTCCATTTAATTCTTTACAGTAAAATATTGTGTATTATGTACATTGTTATAGCGCTGTCTCGAAGTAAGATGATGTTTTATTGTAAGCCTTATAAATAGAAGAAATCTATATGTATTGTATACATTATTATAAGGCGGTCTCGATATAGGGTAAAACACTGGGAGGAGTACGTTAATCTATGACACGTTCTGGAATGGGTACGTTCATCTATTACACTTACTGGAATGGGTACGTTTATCTATTACACTTACTGGAATGGGTACGTTTATCTATGACACGTACTGGAATGGGTACCTTAATCTATTACACGTTCTGGAATGGGTACTTCAGTCCATGTGCATGATGTGACTGCTAATACAAAAAGTAAGCCATTTGACGGGATTATATTATCATTGCACATTAGATACGAATGTATCTTGTGTATCTTTAAATTTTACACGTGCCAGTGTGCGTGTACCTTGTATGTATCTTCAATTATGTGCGTGCTGATATATGTTTGTTTCAAAAAAGAAACAATTTGCTAACTTACAAGATTATTAAAGCTACATCAATAATAATAATAATAATAATAATAATAATAATAATAACAATAATAATAATAATAATAATAATAATAATAACAATAACAATAATAATAATAATAATAATAATAATAATAACAATAATAATAATAATAATAATAATAATAATAATAATAATAATAATAATAAAATCTGAAGCTATTTTTCAGAGATGTAAACTCCAAAACCAAAATAGCAATTTTGGCGCGGTTTCTTGCAATATTTTTGTTGTGGAGTACATCTGTTATTTTAACAGGATGGAATGAACATAATTGACTGCTTCGTATTATATGTTCCAGGGAAGAAACCAGTCGCTGGGGCGATGATTATCTGTCCATCCCCCGCTGACTTTACTCCGACCGTGGCTTTTTATGGCCACATTATTCCTAGGAAATGAAAAGGTCATTAGCCACTCCTACCCAAGATAATTTGCAGGTGCTCGATGTATGGACGATAATGATTGTAGTCACTAATCACTCTATTATGGTGACTTGAAATTTCGTTTATTTTGGGCACATTAACAATGCTTGATTGTCACTATGGATTTGTTCTCAATTACAGCCGGACATCAGAACTAACCATCATATTTACGATCGTTATAAACATGTCTAAATAACTAATGAACTATTATCTTCATCTACAATCGTTTTAACATGTCTAACTAATTAACTATTAATTAACTATATTTCCCTATACAACCGTTTCATGTGTGTCTTAACTACTGAAATGTTCTAGCTGTCTAAAGAGAGGTCTAAATAACTAGTGAAACGTTCTAGCTGTCTAAAGAGAGGTCTAAATAACTAGTGAACTGTTCTAGCTGTCTAAAGAGAGGTCTAAATAACTAGTGAACTGTTCTACCTGTCTAAAGAGAGGTCTAAATAACTAGTGAAATGTTTTAGCTGTCTAAAGAGAGGTCTAAATAACTAGTGAACTGTTCTTTTAATCTCATAATGTTAACTACATTTTACAGGGACTCCGAGTGGTCTAAAGCGCTCTCCGTTACGGATCACTGCCATCTCACCTGTTTGCGTGGGTTCGAGTCTCAGCTACGGCCAGTGTGAGTATATGAGAAAGCTTGCCAGTAGCTTCGCGTGGGTCGGTTTTTCTTTCTGGGGGTTTCCAGGGTTCTTCCTCCATCATTAATACTGGCCGCCATGTTTAGCCAATCAATTGCTGACAAATAGAGTTACATCTTACAACAACAGCACATTACAGTGTTCTAACTGTCTATATACAAGGATATAGTATCTGTCTGAACCATGCAACAAAAAAAACATTTTCTTCCATGTTTATTAGTTAAATTATCAGTTCTGTACTCTCGAAACAAAAAAACAAAAACATCAACTACAGGACAAGAGATTTTGTCTAGACTTTTATTTTGCCTAATTAGTTTTACACGCGTCGCTGTTAATTGAACTAATTAAAAAAAAATCAGTTTCTCTTACACGCGTAATAGAAGCTGTTAATTGAACTAGTAAAAACATCAGTTTCTCTTACACGCGTTAATAGTCGCTGTTAAATTGAACTAGTAAAAACTTATTTTCTCTACCATGTGAATACAAACAGATCTGGGCACGTTGATCATTAGACTAGAATAGTACCCATAATGTTTAAACTAATGGATGAATTTTCCCCAAAGAAAAACAACAACCAGTCCAAATTAAATTAATCTCAATGCTTTTCAATACTTAAAGCAACAGACTTTTAATTGTATAAGCTCTTAATGTATGCTTGTATTTTAACCTTGATACTACACGCCTTGCAAATAATATTGCACAGGTCACGATTCCTAATGATACAAATGTTTACTTTATTCTTAAAATGTCCCACTGATTGGTGTATTAATGAGGAGTATTACAATTACTTAATTATCAGCATTTACAAATGAGGATCATATCTGTAAGTTACATTGCAAAATATCTTTACAATGACCTTTGTCTTTGGTGTCAATTTGTATAGATGTGCATTCTGCATGTTACCCAAAATTTGCAAACAATAGCCTCTAGTATGGTGGTTGTGTAAGTTATATGACGTTTATTTAAAGTTCTCTGGAGATAATTATTTAACTTCTTTGGAGATTACTGTTATATTACATAGCGTTTATTTCAGTTCTGTGGAGATTACTGTTATATTACATAGCGTTTATTTCAGTTCTTTGGAGATTACTGTTATATTACATAGCGTTTATTTCAGTTCTTTGGAGATTACTGTTATATTACATAGCGTTTATTTCAGTTCTTTGGAGATTACTGTTATATTACATAGCGTTTATTTCAGTTCTGTGGAGATTACTGTTATATTACATAGCGTTTATTTCAGTTCTTTGGAGATTACTGTTATATTACATAGCGTTTATTTCAGTTCTGTGGAGATTACTGTTATATTACATAGCGTTTATTTCAGTTCTATGGAGATTACTGTTATATTACATAGCGTTTATTTCAGTTCTTTGGAGATTACTGTTATATTACATAGCGTTTATTTCAGTTCTTTGGAGATTACTGTTATATTATATGGAGTTTAACTGTCTTCCTGTGCAGATTCGTTGTTGACATCATGTCGTTACAGAAGACAAGTTTACGTTGACAACAAATTTGTTCTTAAACTAGCCATGCATCACTGTGGATGACACATCTTTACTCTTTATAGACACGTGGAGGGCAAATACAAGTCGTGGCAAAAGAAGCAAATTCAATTTTAAATGGAAGACAAATAATCAACAAGCGATGGTCTATCGAAACTATAAAAAAAAAACAACATACGAAGGCTCAATGAAGGTTTAAGTTTTAGAAGGCTCACTTTAAATAAGAACAAATAATGACTTAAATGTACAAGCTAATATGATTTTATAAAACTTAGTCTGACATAGGTACAGTATATGAGTTGCTTAGTCTGACATAGGTACAGTATGAGTTGCTTAATCTGACATAGGTACAGTATATGAGTTGCTTAGTCTGACATAGGTACAGTATATGAGTTGCTTAGTTCTAACAATGTCATCTTCAGTTATTATGTTACCACAAGTATTATGGAATATAAAACTTAATCAACAGAAAACTTCCCGTAATATATAGTTAGTAAATTTAAATCTATCCAAAACAGGTCGTGTCCGTAATATATAGTTAGTCAATTTAAATCTCTGCAAAACAGGTCGTGTCCGTAATATATAGTTGGTAAATTTAAATCTCTCCAAAACAGGTCGTGTCCGTAATGTATAGTTAGTAAATTTAAATCTCTCCAAAACAGGTCGTGTCCGTAATATATAGTTAGTCAATTTAAATCTCTGCAAAACAGGTCGTGTCCGTAATATATAGTTAGTCAATTTAAATCTCTGCAAAAACAGGTCGTGTCCGTAATATATAGTTAGTAAATTTAAATCTCTGCAAAACAGGTCGTGTCCGTAATATATAGTTGGTAAATTTGTAATATATAGCTGGTAAATTTAAATCTCTGCAAAACAGGTCGTATCCGTAATATATAGTTAGTAAATTTAAATCTCTGCAAAACAGGTCGTGTCCGTAATATATAGTTAGTAAATTTAAATCTCTCCAAAACAGGTCGTGTCCGTAATGTATAGTTAGTCAATTTAAATCTCTCCAAAACAGGTCGTGTCCGTAATATATAGTTAGTCAATTTAAATCTTTCTAAAACAGGTCGTGTCCGTAATATATAGTTAGTCTCTCCAAAACAGGTCGTGTCTTGTTTGCTGACCGAGAAAGTTAAATATTTACCTGGTCTGAAATGTATTTGCTGACCAAGAAATTGGACATGATATGTCTGGTCATTAAATGTCCGATGACAAATATACTTGTTACATTCCATAGTCTTGTGGGAATGACCATAGCATAACATGGTCCTTTATCTAATAGTATTCTGCTAGAACTACATTCTTAAATGTAATTGGATATCTGAAAAAGTTTTAATACATCTTACCATACGATAATCTAAACAATATTTAGTTCACTCATATTCCCCTACTAAATATTGATTTGGAATTTACGTCATATCCAAAAATTGCCGATTCTTAGAAACATGGAAATCTACCAAAGCGGTTGGTATTATAGAAAGGTAGACAGATTTCGCTCTACAATGATAACAAATAATCTGGACATTTTAGTTGGACTACAAATACAGAAGGAAAAATCTAAATTGTTGGACCCGGGTTTGTTGTTTTTTTCACCCAAAATTCGCCTATGGTCGGAATCCGAATTTGTGTCAAGATATTACTTTAAGGCCTCAGATCTGTCTGAAGTGCACACAGATAGGTGAACCTGTGCAAAACGTAGGATAAGGTGGACATTTTGAATAAAGAGCCTTCTCCATACGAAAAGTATAGGTCCGTTAAGCAAAATAAAGAAACTAACCTTCTGCTCATGTGCCAGCAAACTAACCAATGGAAACTTTTGTTTAAGCACAACTAGGCATTCATTAGTCTAATGGAGTATTGCTTGGAAGTCGATGTATTAGGATGCATTCAGAAATAGTCCCAAAAATGTGCTTCCTACTCGCATTTCATGCAAAAATAACAGCAAACCCTTCAGAGGTTAATGTGTTAACCGGGCATACCTACCTTTTCAGAACGACTAAACATTAAAAACCCATGTTCAACATTATCAACAGATTATATATCTGATTTACTTCATTACGTATAGTACCTACTTACAGTTTACCACAGGATATAGTGACATACTTTCAGTTAATCACAGGACATGGTAACCTACTTCCAGTTTATTAGATGACATAGTAACCTTTTTCCACTTTATCAGATGACATAGTAATCTACTTCCATGTTATCACTTGACATAGTAATCCACTTCCAGTTCATTACAGGATATAGTAAGCTACTACTTCCAGATTATCAGATGACATAGTAACTTTTTTCCAGTTTATCACTTGATATAGTAATCCACTTCCAATTCATTACAGGATATTGTAAGCTGCTACTTCCAGATTATCAGATGACATAGTAAACTTTTTCCAGTTTTTCAGATGACATAGTAATCCACTTCCAGTTTATTACATGACATATCAATATACTTCCATTTTATTGCAAGATATAGTAATCTATTTCCGTTTATCACATGACATAGTAATCCACTTCCAGTTTATCACATGACATAGTAATCCACTTCCAGTTTATCACATGACATAGTAATCCACTTCCAGTTTATCAAATGACATAGTAATCCACTTCCAGTTTATCACATGATATAGTAATCTATGCCGTTTTATCACATGATATAGTAATCTATTCCGTTTTATCACATGACATAGTAATCTATTCCGTTTTATCACATGATATAGTAATCTATTCCGTTTAATCACATGACATAGTAATCTATTCCGTTTTATCACATGATATAGTAATCTACTTCCATTTTATTACAGGATATAGTAAGCTACTTCTCTAGTATATTTATTCGCTCCTGATTTTATACACCAATATTAAAATAATAATCATTATATTGATCTCACTAATACAAATGAATGAAAATAACAGCATAAGAGATCAGACTTTAAAGTGCATATTGAATAATAGCATAAGAGATCAGACTTGTAAGTGTAGATTTATTAATAACTCCAGAAATCAAACTTTTGGAATGGGACCTGTATAATATGAAATATCAGCCGTTTATACCTTGATATATAAACCTGTTGGATTCCAAACTAAACAATAAGAGATCAAGCAATACAATTAAAGTTTGGGCGGAATAATAAAATGAGATTGGCAGTTTGGAATTAAGGAGAGATATGTATTTAGATGAGAAGATTGAATAATAAAATGAGAGATCAACCACTTTTAGTGTAGTTGTAATAATAACATAATAGATCAACCACTTTTAGTGTAGTTGTAATAATAACATAATAGATCAACCACTTTTAGTGTAGTTGTAATAATAACATGAAAGATCAACCACTTTTAGTGTAGTTGTAATAATAACATGAAAGATCAACCACTTTTAGTGTAGTTGTAATAATAACATAATAGATCAACCACTTTTAGTGTAGTTGTAATAATAACATGAAAGATCAACCACTTTTAGTGTAGTTGTAATAATAACATGAAAGATCAACCACTTTTAGTGTAGTTGTAATAATAACATAATAGATCAACCACTTTTAGTGTAGTTGTAATAATAACATGAAAGATCAACCATTTTTAGTGTAGTTGTAATAACAACATGAGAGATCAACCACTTTTAGTGTACATTGAATAAAAACATGAGAGATCAACCAATCTGAGTGTAGATTAAATAATAGCATGAGAGATCAGCCATTCTGAGTGTATATTGAATAATGACGTAAGAGATCAACTTTTAGATGTGTAGATTGAGTAACAGTATACAGGGGAACCTTTTGGGAAAATAGATTAAAAAAGCACGGGAAATCAACCTTCTTTGGAAAGTTGATTAAATACGACACAACCAGGATGTAGCCTAAATGATATCATTTGACTTTTTGAATACTCTCACTTCCTAATATATTAACACCATCCAACTTTTCGAATACTCTAACTTCCTAATATAATATGATCATATAATATGATCCTTAGTACACTCTTGTCACTTTGAACACTCTCACTTCCTAATATAAAAATATCCTTACTACACTCTTGTCACTTCGAATACTCTCAATTCCTAATATAATACTACCTTTACAACACTCTTGCCACTTCGAATACTCTCACTTCCTAATATAAAAATATCCTTACTAAACTCTTGTCACTTCGAATACTCTCACTTCCTAATATAATATTACCCTTACTACACTCTCGTCTGGAAATGATTCATATACAACGGTACAAATATTTCAGTATCAAAGGCTAGCTAAAACTATCAAATAAGATTCCTTTAGTTCACAATATATAATTTTTATAAGCCTAATTTATTTATAATTTTTTAATTGGCAGTTACAGTAGAATTATAAAAGTGTAATTTATTTTGATTTTGTCGAATTTAAATATTCATCCCGGTTATTTCTTACGACTTTTTCAATTCTAGTTGTCTGCGTTGTCCTTACAAACAAACAGCTTATTTGAGTTAATCGAAGGAATTTATAACATTTATTTCCAGAATCAAAGGAATTTGTAACATTTATTTCAAAAATAGAAGGAATTGGTAACATTTATTTCAAGATTCTAAACAATTTGTAACATGACTCGAAGGAATTTGTAACATGTATTTCAAGATTTCAAGATTCGAAGGAATTTGTAGCATGTATTTCAAGAGTCGAAGGAATTTGTAACATGTATTTCAAGAGTCGAAGGAATTTGTAATATTTATTTCAAGAATCGAAGGAATTTGTAACATTCATTTCAAAAATAGAAGGAATTTGTAACATTTGTTTCAAGAATAGAAGGAATTTGTAACATTTATTTCAAGATTCTAAGGAATTGGTAACATTTATTTCAAGATTTCAAGATTCGAAGAAATTTGTAACATGTATTTCAAGATTCGAAGGAATTTGTAACATTTATTTCAAGAATCGAAGGAATTTGTAACATTTATTTCAAAAATAGAAGGAATTTGTAACATTTGTTTCAAGAATAGACGGAATTTGTAACATTTATTTCAAGATTCTAAGGAATTGGTAACATTTATTTCAAGACTAAGGAATTTGTAGCATGTATTTCATGTCTCGAAGGAATTTGTAACATGTATTCCAAGATTCGAAGGAATTTGTAACATGTATTTCAAGATTTCAAGATTCGAAGGAATTTGTAACATGTATTTCAAGAATCAAAGGAATTTGTAACATGTATTTCAAGAATAGAACGAATTTGTAACATTCATTTCAAGAACAGGATTAATGTGTAACGTTTATTTCAAGAATAGAAGGAATTTGTAACATTTGTTTCAAGAATAGAAGAAATTTGTAACATTTATTTCAAGATTCTAAGGAATTGGTAACATTTATTTCAAGAATAGACGGAAGTTGTAACGTTTATTTCAAGAATAGAAGGAATTTGTAACATTTATGTTAGGAATTAAAGGAAATTGTAACATTTGTTTCAAGAATAGAAGGAATTTGTAACATTTATTTCAAGGGTTTCCTCGTTCATATCATCTTAGTCAAATCCACTCAAATAAGAAAAAATAAATTTTACTATAATAAATAATTCGTAACAAGGTTTGAATAACACTTAAATACTGCAGTAAATGATTACATGAATTCCAACAAACAAGCACATCTCCATTCTCAACTTCAATTACGTCCAATTAAAGAATTAAATTACATCTCCGTTAGAAATATGTATTTTATCCGACGATGAATAAAACATCCCATCAACTTATTAATTCCTCACAGGTAAACAATGTTAAAGTTTGTTCCACAAAATATTGCAATTTAAATTTTAACGCTATCAAAGGATTAAAAACATGGCACGTTCTTCTCGGAAAGGAAACAAGGTTTGCTCTGAAAATTAAATACATAGCTAATGCATGCAACCACTATAATAAAATGCATTGTTAATGTATGCATCCAATATAACAAAATGCATTGTTAATGTATGCATCCAATATATCAGAATGAATTGTTAATGTATACATCCAATATACCAGAATGAATTGTTAATGTATACATCCAATATACCAGAATGCATTGGTAATGTACGCATCCAATGTACCAGAATATACAGAGCTATAAAAATACGAGCATATTTCAGAGCGTTCGATTCCTGAAATAGTGTCAGTAAAATGGTATTTTGATGATAGGAACCCTTTCTGGTCACACAGCTAGAAATATATGCAGGATTAAGTATTTAAAAGTTCAGTTTCGCAGAAATCTGAAAACCTAAAAAACTAATTTCATGGATTATGATGCAGGTGCCGTCTCTAATATAATGTTTCATCCATTTTATTAGTGGGACAGGTCCATATTAATAGTGGGGTAGGGTAAGTTGTTACTCTTGTCTTTTGAAATCTTTGAAACATTGTTTACAGCAATTGTTTTCTACATATAGTGGTTACAATTTCTAAACATTTTCATTTTTCTTACACTGGTCCAACCGACGTATTAGAGAATTGGCCCACCCCCATATAAAAATGAGTGTGTGCCAAAGAGATCATCCTTGGTAGCCTTCTGTCCACTATAATGAGCCGGTTTAATGATACATGATGCAGAAGATGACCTCTATGCCCAATAACAAAGCTTCAACCAGCATTGTCTTCAACCCCTAATTAACATAATATAGGAAGCTGTTCTTCTTTCTCAGTTGTTAATTAGAAATTTGCTGGCAGATCGAGGGCTTATGTTTCGTCAAGTTTGATATTTTGCCCTGACAGGACATTTATTAAAAGTCACTGACCAAGTAGCGTTAAAAGGAACACTAAGATCTGTGAAACGGTCAAAACGTAATTGGTAGCCATCTTGACTAGAATCCTTAAATACACGCATTGGTAAATAATATGGTAACAGTTAATAATTCCATTATTACTTCTAGCTCCAAAAGCATTTAAGGAATGGTTTTATGTAACGTTTATTTCCATGTGAAGGAGTTACTTTATTCTGTTAATAACAAAAATGGGGAAAAAAAGGTTACGAAACATAATCCTACAATAAGACAGGATCAATGAAATGGCACACGTATGCTTTAAAATGCTACGCAAAATATTTACAATATTTCTAAAAGAAATTCAACAGCCGTAACCGTTCCGTACCTGCAAGTTAGAAGGCATCTTCTCCCTTGGATGAAAACTACGATGAAAACCACGATGCACACAAGTTATCAAATTTCGAATAGTTCCAAAAATCGGGAGTCATTAACGGAAACATAGAGTGAAATGGAAATAGAAAATGTAAGTACTTACGATCCGTTGCCATGCCAACCCTAAGACACTTCCTATAACGGCACTCCTGGCATTGGTTTCTAGTAGCTTTGTCAATCTCACAGTTTCCATTCCACTTGCAGTGGTATTGTAATTTCTTTTGTATTGTTCTTCGAAAGAAGCCCTAAAGAGACACAAAATGATTCCCTTATATTTTTAGTTCTAAACCTTAGAAATAATTAATAATTATACATCTTATTGCGACCCTCTTTAACATCAGAAAGAGGTAACACTATAAATCTTACAGCGCATTTGGAGTGGGGCCCCGAGTGGTCGAGTGGTCTAAAGCGCTTTCCGTTACGGATCACTGCCATCTTACCTATGTCTGCGTGGGTTCGAGTCTAAGATTCGGTGAGAGCTTGTCAGTAGCTTCTCATGGGTCGGTGGTTCTTTCCGGGGTTTTCCTGGGTTCTTCCTCCACCAATAATACTGGCCGCCATGTATAGCCTATCGTGTACTGGAAAATGGCGTTAAACCCTACAACTACAACAACGATAACAGCGACTCCATGCGTAGTATCTGGATTAAATTAATTAATGTTAATTAATCAATTAATCCATAGATCGATGAAATAAACGCATTTTTTAAGCTTTACCTTTGGACCAATAGCAAGACACTTCCTGTTACCAATGTAAGCTTATTTGGATTTATGCAATTTAAAGATTTCGAGAAAGTATTTTTTCTCTTACATTGTATCGTATTTCTCCATCGTAGTGTTGAAACTAGAGAAAGACAATGTTCTTGGATATCAATATGGGGAGCAATCATGCACCTACTTTGGGAAACATACTGTAAAATCCTTCAGCATCACACCTGTATGTTCCAATTATGTTTTGTTGTAATTTGTTTTGTTTTTTGCGTTGCATTTTGTTTTTAGTTTGTTTTGTTTCTTTTTGGGGGTGTCTTGTTTGGGAGGGTCTGTTGCTGTCTTTGTTTCCTTTCTTTATTTGTGTTGTTTAATTAGACATAAAAACAAATCTAATGCAAACATCTGATCCCCACATTAGTTGGTTCTAAATGTATTATTTATGATTCTAAAGTAGTAAATAAAGAAAGGTGGGAGAAAACGATCCATTGATCCTTGACATCATTAGAATGACGTCGTCTGCTTACCTTGCACCCTTCACACGTCATGCAGCGATAGTGATATCCAGTAGATCCGTCCCCGCACACTACACATGGTTGCGGACCGTTTGTTAGGTCCATATAACTCGGAATGTATGGCACACCTACAGAAAATGAATATTTCATTAAATAAAATAAAGAACGATTACAGTTGTACTAAGTCTCGCGTATGGAAAAATAATACAAAATATAAGACACACCATCAGACTGATGCTACAAATCTCGCGTATGGAAAAATAATACAAAATATAAGACACGTCATCAAACTGATGCTAAGAAGCCAATCAAAAACTGACTAATATTTACATACACTAACGATAATATTTATTTCCAGTCAGCTATTGAAATGGAGAAAGATGAAATACAAACATTTGCTAATTTACAATTAGAACATCATTGTGGTTTATAATTTGCGCCAATATCCTTCCATCATAGCGATCCGTGACCATTAAGAACCAGGTGTGACAACAAGTTCTCCGTGACAATTAAGAACCAGGTGTAACAACAAGGTCTCCGTGACCGTTGTGTACTAGGTGTGAAAACAAGTTATCCGTGACCATTATGTACCAGATGTCACAGGTTCTTTGGACTGACCGAATATTAAGGCAAATAAGAGTAAGTCGTGTTATAAATAACTGGAAAAGTGTAATACATGTTTAATGCAAAACAGTATGGTGTATAATTAACATAACTTGATGCTTAAGTTCGACTTTATTATTTCTATAGGACATCTACCAGGACATCATCTGCCAGGACACTAGCTGCCAGGACATCTACTCACAGGGCATCTTCTACTAGGATATCTTCTACCAGGACAGCGTGCTGGCTTTACGAACAGGATAATGCGAGTTCGAATTTTATCAAGACCAAGACCATCAGCCAAAGTGGTGTGTCCCAGAGCAAGGATCAAATCGGCACAAAAAGGCTTGCGTGTGTACATCTGCTTTATTAAATCAACATTATACAAATCTAGCAATTAATTGATCTTAAATAATGATCTGTTGAGCTTAGCTTAACCAGTCCCTAGTTTCTGCTTTGAGCATTGAATGATGACTGATTAAGACACTCCCATTATAAAAAGATCAATGTACGCTACGTTATTTTATTGCCATCATACATGTATCAGTCAGTCTGAATACTACCCCCAGCATACAACATTAAATATGCTACCATATGTTATTAGTGTATACAACCAGTCTATTGGGAGAACAAAGACTGTGCTAACATATGTATATTATTTCATATAATCTGGTCTTCTTCCACCAGGCTAACTAAAACTGTCGGTATAATGTCCAGACAATGTCTCTCCAGTTTCCCCATGGCAGGTCAAGGTTAAATTCCACGCCAGGTCAAGGCCAGCAGTCACCGCCATAAGACAGATTTATAACGTAGGAACGGACAGCTTGACTTTCTTACAGGGAGGGCATCCCTTGACGGGAGTATTTTGACTATGTTTGTCAGTAGGAAAACTTAAAATATTCTCTTCCCTCCCCCCCTCCCCCAGGTTGTGTATAAAAGACCTTATTTTCTCATTCATTTAAATTGAAACATATCTTGCTTTTAAACGAAAGAATCAAAATCTTGGTCGTAGAGAAAATTAAAGAATCCATTGTACTCGAAACACTGACATGTATATGAATGTCATGTTTACAGAGGGGGTGGGGAATATAGGATTACATACGTTGGATATTTCAGAATTGTTATCGCTTTACTGTCTCACCTCTTATTTCCAATAGTCAGGATGTTTCTGATTACATATAATTACAATATGCGATAGTCGAGATGTTTATATGCTTAAATTTAATTGCAATATGCGTCGGGATGTCCCACCCAGTCAAATTATCCTAACACAAGCCCAGGAATCCAGGATAGTGGTGATAATTATTCTTTACTATAATTACAATATCGATAGTGGAATATATGCTTAAATATAATTACAATATCGATAGTTGGAATGTTTCTGATTACATATAATTACAATATGCGATAATCGAGATGTTTATTCTTCACATAATTACAATATGCGATTATCGAGATGTTTATTCTTCACATAATTACAATATGCGATTATCGAGATGTTTATTCTTCACATAATTACAATATCCAATAGGCAGGATGTTTATGCTTAAAGTTTTATACAACAGTCGGGATGTTTCTGATTACATACAATTACAATATGCGATTATCGAGATGTTTCTGATTACATATAATTACAATATGCGACAGTCGGGATGTTTCTGATTACATATAATTACAATATGCGACAGTCGGTATGTTTCTGATTACATATAATTACAATATGCGACAGTCGGGATGTTTCTGATTACATATAATTACAATCACCGATAGTGAAGATGTTTATTCTTAAATATAAGTACAATTGGCGACTGTGGAATATATGCTTACATATAATTACAATATGCGATAGTCGCGAAGTCCCACCCAGTCAAATTATCCTGATACAATGCCAACCAGCCCTAACACTAACCGTTTAATACTTAGCACCAAGCGAGGCTCCTGTTAGTATCACTATCATAAGTCTATGGTATGACTCGACCGGGGTTCGAACCACAACTTCCAGCATCTTAGCCAGACACTGACCACTTAGGCCACCAGAGCGGTATGAATTGTGCAGCAAAGAGTGTTGGACGATGAACTTCGAGGAAATTTCTTTTGTGTTCTTGAAATACTTTTTGCACTGTGCAGGAAAAATACTTTAATGGGAAGGAATGAATCTCTTATTGCGAAGAAAAAGTTTTTGTGTAAGAGTATTTATTGTAATAAAAAAGTATTCTGTTGTGGAAAAATAAAATAGTATTGTAATGTGTAGAACAGCGGATTTAATTGTGTTAAAAGGAGTATTTTGTTGTCTAGATTAAAAAAAAAACTATTTACCGTGTAAAAAAGGAGTAGTGTATTGCGTACAAAAGAGGATTTTATGGTGTAAAAAATGAATAGTGTATTGTGTAGAAAAGATGATTTTACCGTGTAAGAAAGAGTATTGTATAGAAAAGAGGAATTTACAGTGTTAAAATAGTGTAATGTGTAGAAAATACTTGTTTTATGCAAAGAGTTTTCAAGTGTGTGTAAAATTTGCATGCCTACGGTAAAGAATAGTGTAATGTGTAGAAAAGAGTTTTCAAGTGTGTGTAAAATTTGCATGCCTACGGTAAAGAATAGTGTAATGTGTAGAAAAGAGTTTTCAAGTGTGTGTAAAATTTGCATGCCTACGGTAAAGAATAGTGTAATGTGTAGAAAAGAGTTTTCAAGTGTGTGTAAAATTTGCATGCCTACGGTAAAGAATAGTGTAATGTGTAGAAAAGAGTTTTCAAATGTGTGTAAAATTTGCATGCCTACGGTAAAGAATAGTGTAATGTGTAGAAAATAGTTTTCAAATGTGTGTAAAATTTGCATGCCTACGGTAAAGAATAGTGTAATGTGTAGAAAAGAGTTTTCAAATGTGTGTAAAATTTGCATGCCTACGGTAAAGAATAGTGTAATGTGTAGAAAAGAGTTTTCAAATGTCTGTAAAATTTGCATGCCTACGATAAAGAATAGTGTAATGTGTAGAAAAGAGTTTTCAAGTGTGTGTAAAATTTGCATGCCTACGGTAAAGAATCGTGTAATGTGTAGAAAAGAGTTTTCAAATGTGTGTAAAATTTGCATGCCTACGGTAAAGAATAGTGTAATGTGTAGAAAAGAGTTTTCAAGTGTGTGTAAAATTTGCATGCCTACGGTAAAGAATAGTGTAATGTGTAGAAAAGAGTTTTCAAGTGTGTGTAATATTTGCATGCCTACGGTAAAGAATAGTGTAATGTGTAGAAAATAGTTTTCAAGTGTGTGTAAAATTTGCATGCCTACGGTAAAGAATAGTGTAATGTGTAGAAAATAGTTTTCAAGTGTGTGTAATATTTGCATGCCTACGGTAAAGAATACATACTTTCAAATGTATGCATATTTTTTTAATGTCATTGGCATCTCGGTAAATTTCAATTGACAGGTAAGGTTTTTAAATTTGAACTTGTTTTTTTTATATCAAGTTTAAATATTTATCAACGTGCCTTTAAACAGAAAACAAGCTTGAACTACGCAATTCGGATCTGACAAATACTACTTCTATGCACTGGCTTGTTTCGTTCTGTGTTTTGTCCTTTGTTCCAATTCAAAACTATAATGTAAATAAATGGACGGAGATTTCAAACGAAGTGTAAGAATGTCTTACAAGGTTTGCTGTCTTCTCCATTTTCTGTTTAAAAAATGAAGCATTCCGAATTAAACTCATTGTAAAAGGGACACATTCCGAATTAAACTCATTGTAAAAGGATTCAATTTCTTTTTAAAACAGAGAACTGTAAAGTTCAATGATCGTAAGCAATCAGTGAGGTCACTTGCCGGTCAGCTGTACTTTTAATGGGTGAACGTCCTCCGACTGGCAATGCTTTTCTTTACTGATCGCTAGCCCATAATGCAACACGATAATGATTATTTAGTATGTGGTAAGAAGCGTTATTTTCTGATGGCTAGCACACGATGCAACATGAAAGTAATTATTCAGCATGTTTTCCAAATGAAGGATTTTCTTACATGGATTTCAGAAGGTATTTTTTTTGTTGTTGTATTTTTTTTGAAACAATGCAAACTCTGTTCAATGTTGTTCCTAAATATTGCTTGGAACTTTTAGAAATGAAGTCTTTAAAGTTAAACAAAAATATTTAAAACAGAACAACATATTTCTTGGCAGTTAACATGTTCAAAACACAAAATGACGTCTGAACAGATGTTCCTATTTGGTTTGTCTCATTTTTTTCATTTATTGGAAAGTTTTAATTACTGTTGTCAAATTACAACTATGCACATAATTAAATAATAAAACACAATATGTACATAACGACTTTGATGTCTAACTTTAGTTTTCGGCACAGGTATATGAAAAATAACTGATGTCGAACTTTGCATATTAAAGAAAATTGATGACCATTTCTATCATTTCTTTCCTCGAGACATGAAATTTAGTTTCATATCAAGTTATATTGGACTTGAGGTATTTTAAGACTTAAAAACGAATGTTTCATAACTACAAGATTACACATGAAAAATAAAACGCCGTATCATTTGAATTTTTTTTTACTGACAACCTGATACTTGTAATATTTTTTCTTTATTTTACAATACGTTACAAAGTAAGAAAATAAATACTTCTACCATGTTTATATTCACAGCGATGTTGTTTAGTATGTAAAACAAATGTATTAATAACGTCCATTTCGGCCTACCGGTAAGTTTCCAAAACTTATGTAAATAAAATTAAGTCTATGCTAATAGAAAATCAAATGCATTGTCTTCGGTCATATTGCATATTTTAGAGTTAATATTTTCCAATTAAAAATAAATTATTTGGTTCCTGTCATTTATATATTTATCATAATTATTTTTATTTTAGTGTGATTTAAATTTTTCTTCAAAAATGTAAATTGTTGTCCAATTTACTGATTTCTGAAAACAGCGGCCATACTATTTTATGAAGATTAAGTTTAACATAATTTTTATAAAATATTATCATTACATTTAACCCTTACATTTTCCATCTACCTTCCCTTAAATCATTATTTATCGCTAGAACTAATTTTATTGGAAATGTTAATACATAAAAATATATTTTTTGAAGTGTCCATTGTCTAATTCAATTTTCGTTCTTCATATAATAAACACAAAATCATTGTACAATCATAATTTATCTTGACATAATCATATAATTTATATGTATCTTGACATATATAGTAATCATATAATTTATGTGTATCTTGACATATTTAGTAATCATATAATTTATGTGTATCTTGATATATTTAGTAATCATATAATTTATGTGTATCTTGATATATTTAGTAATCATATAATTTATGTGTATCTTGACATATATAGTAATCATATTATTTATGTGTATCTTGACATATTTAGTAATCATATAATTTGTGTATCTTGACAATTATAGTAATCATATAATTAATATGTATCTTGACATATAGTAATCATGTAATTTATGTGTATTTTGACATACATAGTAATCATATAATTTGTATGTATCTTGACATATATAGTAATCATGTAATTTATGTGTATCTTGACATACATAGTAATATAATTTATGTGTATCTTGAAATATTTAGTAATCAAATAATTTATGTGTATCTTGACATACATAGTAATCATATAATTTATGTGTATCTTGACATATTTAGTAATCATATAATTTATGTGTATCTTGACATACATAGTAATCATATAATTTATGTGTATCTTGACATACATAGTAATCATATAATTTATGTGTATTTTGACATACATAGTAATCATATAATTTATGTGTATTTTGACATATTTAGTAAAGCATCATTCCCATTCCGGCAGTACGGACTTAACTCTTAAAACGTATCGGTACTAAAATTGTTTCCGTCAGCAACGGTTGTACGGAAATTCCCGAATAATCCTGATACAAATCCTTAACATGAAAGTTAATAATAATAATAATAATAATAATAATAATAATAATAATAATAATAATAATAATAATAATAATAAGTTTTTTATTAATATTAAATATAATAATAAATAATAATAATACAATAATAATAAAATAATAATAGTAATAATATTTTATAATTTTAATAATAATAATAATAATAATAATAATAATAAGCAGTAATAGTAGTAGTAGCACTATTATAACACAGTTGTATTTGGCACAAATTAAACCTAATACAAATTTCATTATATTTAAATGTTATAATCACAAGTTCATCGCGTGATATCCATTTGGAATGTTTTCAAAAAAATTCAGAAAAAAATCCAACGTCTCAAAAACGTATTTCGATTAAAATATATTTATCTGACAGTTATTTACTAATAACTATCAATCGAGGGTTGGCATCCCACTCAAGGTTAACCCGACTATTCTATTAATCGAGTGTTGGCATCCCACTCAATGTTTCCCTGACTATTGTATCAATCGAGTGTTGGCATCCCACTCAAGGTTAATCTGACTATTGTATCAATCGAGTGCTGGCATCCCACTCAGGGTTAATCTGACTATTGTATCAATCGAGTGTTGGCATCGCAATCAAGGTTATTCTGACTATTGTATCAATCAATCGAGTGTTGGCATCCCACTCAAGGTTAATCTGACCAGTGTATCAATCGAGTGTTGGCATCACACTCGATGTTACGCTGACTAGTGTATCAATCGAGTGTTGGCACCACACTCAATGTTAACCCAACTATTGTATCAATCAAGTGTTGGCATCACACTCAATGTTTCCCTGACTATTGTATCAATCGAGTGTTGGCATCCCATTTAAGGTTAATCTGACTATTGTATCAATCGAGTGTTGGCATCACACTCAATGTTTCCCTGACTATTGTATCAATCGAGTGTTGGCATCCCATTTACGGTCAATCTGACTATTGTATTAATCGAGTGTTGGCATCCCACTCAAGATTAATCTGACTATTGTATCAATCGCGTGTTGGCATCCCACTCAAGGTTAACCTGACTATTGTATCAATCGAGTGTTGGCATCGCATTCTAGGTTAATCTGACTATTGTATCAATCGAGTGTTGGCATCCCACTCAAGGTTAATCTGATTATTGTATCAATCGAGTGTTGGCATCCCACTCAATGTTTCCCTGGCTATTGTATTAATCGAGTGTTGGCATCCCACTCAAGGTTAACCTGACTATTGTATCAATCGAGTGTTGACATCCCAGTCAAGGTTAACCTGCCAAGCGAGGACAGTGAACTGTGGGCATCAATATCAACAAGCTCTCTCTCTCTAATCGCTTGTACAATTATGCTATAAGCTTAATCGGCACAGCATAATAAACATAATAATAACCTGGTAACAGCTTATAAACAATCAACATACATGTACTAAATTCATCTTTAAGAAGGCAGTGCGCGTATCAATTAACCTGGGGGGGGGGGGACAGGGGCTCAAATTTTAATTTATCTCAAGAATTGAGACATTGAGGTATACTGTTGTTGATGTTGTAGCTCAACTGTATACCTGTTGAGGTATACATATTTGTTCATATATTATATACAATAATATACAGTGGCGCAACAAAAAAATACGAACCTGTTACATAAATAAACGAAATTAACACGCAGCACAGATAGAAATTAATATAATAGGTACTCAAGCATGTTTTATTGGCCATAGTCCGGAAACATTTATCGTATGGAATACACGATGAATATATCTGCGGGACTGATAAAAGCAGATAGATCGAAAAGCTAACAGACGGACTATATGCGAGAGAGAGAGAGAGAGAGAGAGAGAGAGAGAGAGAGAGAGAGAGAGAGTAATGATAGTAAAATATATATGCAAAATACTTTGATGGTATAAACAAGGTTTTAATAAATGACACTTGTATTCATTTTCACTAACTTGAAAATTACTCTACGTTGTACAGAAGTTCTAAAGTGAAAATGTATACATTTATATTATTTAACATATTTTTAGAAATATAATCATTTTAAAACTAAAACTATTTCTGAATTTCATAACGTTTTTGAGTCACATTTTCTTACTAATGGTCTTTATGATAGAACGTTCGCTTTGGATACTGGAGGTCGCAGGTCCGAGCCACGGCCGAGTCATACCAATCACGTGTAGAAGCTAGCATTAAGAGATTATTGTTAGGACTGGTCGATTAGTGTCGGGATAATGTGTGACATCATCTTACGTGTAGAAGCTAACATTAAGAGATTATTGTTAGGACTGGTCGACTAGTGTCGGGATAATGTGTGACATCATCTTACATGTCTGCTGCAGGATACCCCAGTGCTAGACATCAATAAAACTGTACACTACCACACTGTAGAGAGAGAGACGTCGTAGCGATATGAATGTAAAAATGTTAAAGCTACGAACAACAATCTAAATCATACACAGAGCTACACACATACATACTTAGAGCTCAAAACCTGAAGACTAGACATAGAGTATTCTCGTCCTCAGCTATGGGAAATTTCTATTTGTAAGCCAGCATATCAACCTCAGTAGATATTCATAACATCGAGAAAATAATGTGTCCATTTTTAGACCCAGAACCAAGTAAAACCGAGAAAATAATGTGTCCATTTTTAGACCCAGAACCAAGTAAAACCGAGAAAATAATGTGTTCATTTTTAGACCCAGAACCAAGTAAAACCGAGAAAATAATGTGTCCATTTTTAGACCCAGAATCAAGTAAAGCTGATTTAAGTTTCCTCAAGTTATAGCTACATAACCCATAATTTAATTCTAAAACTCTATGCCGGACAACGACGATTAAAGTGACAAGTTTGATGAATATTCGTTAAAATAGCTTAATAAAAATGACATGAATATTCATTAAAATAGGCAACTAAAAAAATGACATGAATATTCATTAAAATAGGCTTCTAAACAATGCATGAATATTCATTAAAATAGACTACTATAAATGTTATGAATATTCATTAAATAGGCTACTGAACATGGCATGAATATTCATTAAAATAGGCTACTAACAATTCATGAATATGCATGTGATAACTAATGTACAAACACGCCTAGATGGCGCTTTAGAATATTGTAGTAATGTTATATCAGATTGCATTCTGTTACAGTACATCATTGGCCGTCGATAACGGAGTTGAGAATACACGCCTCACGCTTTGGAAACAGTTCTGACAGCTGATACAGCTCTATGGGATACATATCCATCCGCCTCTTCCTCGGTGATGGGGTCTGCATGATACGTGCTCAGCCTATCGCTCGGTGACGGGGTCAAGTTATTTACGTAAGTAAACCACGAGTGGAGTTCAGTGTACATGCATGATACTACACCCGGTCGACTTGTATTAACCCACCATTAAATTAGGCTCATATAATCTGCTCGTTCCCATGGTAACGGCGACTTAAACTGATGGCATGGACAAGATTAATAGTATCAGTTACAGTTGTTGATTTTACCACTAAATGGACTAGAGAGGGGAGATATAGCGTTTCCTTTGTTTGATTGGTACATGGCAGCTCTCCGCAAACAAGTAACAAATAATCTTGTTTCGGGATAATTGCAGTACATGTGCCACAAGTTTCTTTTCAACAGTATATTTCAATACAAGTTTCAAAGTAGTTTGTAATTACAGCTGCATATTTTTTCAAGACAGCTTGAAAATTAAAAACAGCTTATAGTGAATTTTTTTAGATGTAAGTTCTAGCTTCCCTTCTTTTTGAAAACCACTTCGTTGTGATCACCGTAGAATCTCTTGTAATACGGATGGGCACAATTTTATATTTTCATGGGATTGTATAGAATGCAACTGGAGTTGCTAGTTCACGGTGAAGCCTTCCTTACACTTACGCACCGTCACCCATCTCTCTCTCTCTCTCTCTCTCTCTCTCTCTCTCTCTCTCTCTCTCTCTCTCGCTCTCTCTCTCTCATATATTCTGCTATGTCCGATTTCACTTCTTACTTCTTGAAAATCATTGACTGAAGAATTAGTCTAGGTTATGAATTATTTATACAGGGCATGAACGGTGAGTTTATGTGCGTATGCTGTCAGGAACGGCTGTCCTTGTAATACAAAACATCTCGTGCAAGGAAATTGCTTTCCCAGAAATACAGAAAATCTTGTACAAGGAAATGCTGTCCATGTAATACAGAACATCGCGTGCATAGAAATGCTGTACCTGTAATACGGAACATCGCGTGCGTAAAAATGCTATCCCAGAAATACAGAACATCTAGTCCAAGGAAATACTATCCCAGAAATATAGAACATCTAGTTCAAGGAAATGCTATCCCAGAAATATAGAACATTTAGTCCAAGGAAATGCTATCCCAGAAATATAGAACATCTAGTCCAAGGAAATGCTATCCCAGAAATATAGAACATCTAGTCCAAGGAAATGCTATCCCAGAAATATAGAACATCTAGTCCAAGGAAATTCTATCCCAGAAATATAGAACATCTAGTCCAAGGAAATGCTATCCCAGAAATACAGAACTATTACAGTAACGTGTCCTTTAATTACAAAAATGTCCTTTCAAAAAGATCATTTAAATTAACAAACACACGCACCACAACTTTTGCAGATTTTTCCCCAACGTAAACAAAGACAAAAATGTGTCCGTTAAATTTCCATGTATTATCCACTGCTTCATACTTCATTGTAGATTAGGCCATTAGACGGATAACTAACAGATCATGTGGATTAGGAATATATGTTCATTAGACGGATAACTAACAGATCAATCAAGTTTAAGCTTTGCCTCGGAAACTGTTCAAGTGAATGAATATAGACAGATAAGCCGCCATATACACAGACAAATGAGTGACAGTGTAAGTAAAAAAAAATACATATGAACCCAGTATAGAAAAATAGACCAGTATCCATATATATATATATATATATATATATATATATATATATATATATATATATATATATATATATATATATATATATATATGCAATAAACTAGAAGTGCAAAACTAGATTGAACTAGCCTGCGCGTTTTGGTTTTCCATGTGTTTGTGTATTTGACTTGAAATAAAAGACTCATTGAGTATGTGTATTTGACTTGAAATAAAAGACTCATTGAGTATGTGTATTTGACGTGAAATAAAAGACTCATTGAGTATGTGTATTTGACTTGAAATAAAAGACTCATTGAGTATGTGTATTTGACTTTAAATAAACGACTCATTGATTTGCACTTTTCGTTGTCAGCAGTTTTCTGCATCTATCTTAATCAATCGTGAGACACGTGATCCTTTGCTGGATTCAATATATATATATATATATATATATATATATATATATATATATATATATATATATATATATATATATATATATATATATGCATGGATGTGCCAATGATACTCCTCTTTAAATCTCAATATAACATCGTTGTTTTCAAGCTCTGTGGCATCCCTCTAGACCCCCACCCGTTTCCTTTCCTAAATAGTAAACAACACGAATTGACTTGCAAAACTTCACAAGCTGACACACTAAACGTTGAACTTCACATGAACCCTTGTTTTGATCTCAAAGTCTGAACAGTCTTCTTCGTTTACAACACAACTATCAGCTGACTAACGAGTTTTCAGAATAAATGGATCTTTTGGTCATTCGATACTTTAGCAGACAACCAATAGAAGAAAAAAAAAAACAGGACTCAAAAGAAATGTAATAAATTTAACATCTGTCACAGTGAAAAGATAATAAAATTCGACGAGTATTCACAACCAGACTCGAATGGTAAAACGCGTAATGACTTAATGTAAATCCTGCTTCATTTAAACAAACCCAAACAGTGCACTGATTGAACTTCAAATGGGCTGCCATATTGTGACGTAGAATTGGTATAGTTTAGTTCGAGGCACCGTATAAGACAAAACTGGTCTAATCAGGCAGAACGTTACCATTTTAATTTTAATGTTATATGTTCAGAATTTAAAGTTCAAAAATGCATGTCCTTCAATTTCCATTGTCTTGGTCAAGATTTTACATTGTATCTATTGAATTAAAAAGTAGAGGTTGAACGTTATATTTTCCATGTCGATGCTTTAGATTGTGTTGTTTCAATTACACGGCTTTGGTTGAAGTCTCAAATGTCGTACGTCGAGAATTCCTACTTCACGATTGATGCAAAGAATTTATGTATAAAATTAAATTTCAAATGCTGAATTTTAGATTATATTATTATTATTATTATTATTATTATTATTATTATTATTATTATTATTATTGTTGTTGTTATTATTATCATTATTATTGTTATTATTATTATTATTATTATTATTATTGAATTATACTGCTCTGATTGAACATTCGATGTCCAATGTCGAGTGTTTAGATTGTATCTTCTGCCCGTTTTTGAAATTTGAATGTCATATGTCTAGAGTTTCAATATAACATGTTAATTTACATTGATTACCCTGAGAGTTCCATTTTTGTATGTTGCGTAGATTGTACATGTTAAATTACAGAGCGGTTCTGTCAGAATTGTTATTTTTGAAATGATGTGTTGTCGTTAAAACTATCATTACACACATCTCCCACGTTAACAAAGTAATATTTAATATTAAGATACATCATTCGTGTACTCAGTTATGAGGCGTCATTACATTCATGACATCATTCGTGTACTCAGTTATGAGGCGTCATTACATTCATGACATCATTCGTATACTCAGTTACGAGGCGTCATTACATTCATGACATCATTCGTATACTCAGTTATGAGGCGTTATTACATTCATGACATCATTCGTGTACTCAGTTATGAGGCGTCATTACATTCATGACATCATTCGTATACTCAGTTATGAGGCGTTATTACATTCATGGCATCATTCGTGTACTCAGTTATGAGGCGTCATTACATTCATGACATCATTCGTGTACTCAGTTATGAGGCGTCATTACATTCATGCATTTCCTCTGCAACTTTCTCATTGGACCAACTTTTGTCTCCTACGACGCCTCAACGTGTAACGGCAAAATAAGTGGATTATACGAGTTTATTCGAGAGGTAAGGGTATAAGTTTCAGAGGGGGAAGGGGGGGGGAAGAGGGGGAAAGTCGGAAGAGCAGGGACTGAACATAAGTTGATATATGTTACGTGGTGAGTGGATGGGTGGGTTGGCACACAGTTCGGTGTTTATTTTTTTCAAGGGTAAGGTTGTGCTGGAGTCAGCTGGATCATGGATGTTTCTGACTTAACGCATCCCGGACAAGTGGTTTTATTATCCAATAATGGGCATTTCTTTCTCATGATTATTTCGCTTTCTCGATAACTAGGACAAGACGAACAGTTATCTAATATTTATAAATAACTCGAAGTTGTCTTAGTAAGGTCGTTAGTTTTATTGTTGACCTTTATGTCACTAGTGAATAAACGTTAATTGATGAGTACCCCAAGCCACAGAACATAGGCTACATAACCAGAATATAAATGATAACTCCCTTTTAAACAGTTCTTAAAAAAATATAAATGATAACTCACTTTCAGACATTTCTTTAAATTCTAACTCCCGCCTGTTGATATTCTTCCAGCTTTTTAACCTCTCTTTACCCACCCGTTCACAAACTTAAATAGGCATATGTTAATTTGTTTGGTTATGTTGTGTTTGGTTATGTTGTGTTTGGTTATGTGTTTGGTTATGTTGTGTTTGGTTATGTTGTGTTTGGTTATGTTGTGTTTGGTTATGTTGTGTTTGGTTATGTGTTTGGTTATGTTGTGTTTGGTTATGTGTTTGGTTATGTTGTGTTTGGTTATGTTGTGTTTGGTTATGTATGTACGTTTTCAAATGTATTTAACGGCATTTTGAATAGCTCTTCATTTTGCTTTGTGTTACCCGGTTGACCGAGTGGTCTTATGTGTTTGCCTTTAATTGTCACTGAAATTTCGCATAGGTCTGAGTGAATTCGTGGGAAGCTTATCCGTAGCTTCCCGTGTGCCGGTGGTTCGTCCCTGGGTTTTCCCCAGGGTCATCCGCCACTTAATATAATGACAGCCATGTATTAACCATATAAAGCCATGTATTAAACATATATAGCAATGTATAGCCAGCTCAACAAATGGTGTTAAGACCATAATAGCAATCACTTTATTTTATAAATACTCCTGATATTCCAAACACCATACTTTCTCAATGCACGTGGACAAAAAAAAGATAATATCTTCTCTGTATTTTTCACCTTGTTTGGGAATGGTCTGGTCAGCTATGTCAAATTTTCATGATGCACTGCTGTTTCTTCTTCCTTTGCTTTCAACTTAGAACTATCCCCAAAAGGCAGACTGGTTTGTTCTTCCCTCGCTGATAATAAATTACCAACCTTGATAGACTGGTTTATTTTCCCCTCGCTTTGAATGAACTTATTCCTAACATTGCATGACTGGTCTGATCTTCCCTCAAGGATGTTTAAAACATTAACAAACTGATTTTTTTTTTCCTCTAGCGCATAATCGACATGTTCTGACGCATTATTTTGTTTATATATATATATGCGCGACAGACTGTTGACCATTATCGAATGAAAGATCGTATCATGATAAGCAAATTTTTCATACCATTTCATCGATTCTTTAAAAACACGAACTGAAAACATTTTCGAAAAAGAACGGTTTCATATTAGAAATTTGCAAGTAATGTAGTCAGCTCCGGTCCCGAAGTAGTGAATATATCCCGAAGTAGTGAATATATCCCGAAGTAGTGAATATATCCCGAAGTAGTGAATATATCCCTAAGTAGTGAATATATCCCGAAGTAGTGAATATATCCCGAAGTAGTGAATATATCCCGAAGTAGTGAATATATCCCTAACCCTATCCCAAATGCGGCGAGTTCCGTAATTTAACAAATGGCCATTTGTACAATTCTCAGTTTATTTGTATGAGTTTGTACATTTGTACAGTTCTCAGTTTATTTGTACGAGTTTGTACATTTGTACAGTTCTCAGTTTATTTGTATGAGTTTGTACATTTGTACAGTTCTCAGTTTATTTGTATGATGCTTACAAGCAGTGTGAGCTCACATTCAAAGATTCAGTGTGCTTAAAAGAAACTGCCAAGTCCCCCCCCCCCACTCTCTCTCTCTCTCTCTCTCTCTCTCTCTCTCTCTCTCTCTCTCTCTCTCTCTCTATATATATATATATATATATATATATATATATATATATATATATATATATATATATATATATATATATATATATCGCTTTACGAAACAGATTCACACTGCTAAAGTTCACATATGCTAATTACGACAATTATTCCTTCCTTTGATGTACTTGACACCTGGACTGGTCATCTTCAAAACCTGTTTACCGCTTCTGCTTACGTGTTTTAAATTTCTGCCTAAGCAGGGGGCACGCACTGACCGAATCAGAAGACCTAATGACCTTCACCTTCAAAATTCGTTCACAAGAACAAAATGGCGCGATAAAGCACTTCGGACTTTAATTCGATCAGGCATAACTTTTTTGTTATAGAAGGCATTTTGTTTTCGATTTTATTTTAATCCTTTAAAACAGTCATATAGACAATGGAGCCAAAGACTTTCTAAAATGGTTTGGAGTGTTTCATTTTACTATTTCTCATTTACGTGTGACAAATACACGATAATGTTACTTAAGAATTCTCTCACACACGAGTTTTACATACAAAAGAACGCATACACGAGTTTTACATACAAAAGATCTCACACGAATTTTACATACAAAAGATCTCACACACGAGTTTTACATACAAAAGATCTCACACACGAGTTTTACATACAAAAGATCTCACACACGAGTTTTACACACAAAAGATCGCACACACGAGTTTTACACAAAAAAGAGCTATCATAATTGAACTCAAAAGAATTCGTTTCAATTCAAAATCTTTTGACTTCTAACATGAGAAAGTCTTTCAATTTCATACCAGAGTCGTATGATCCTAAAACATGTTACCCTTTTAAAAGGAAACATTAAAACTTGTGTTTGAAAACAATGCTAAATAAAAGTCAATAATTAACACTGACAGGAAGAATAGATACAAAACACCTGTATCATTTCATTTTACTCATTTTTTTTTTAGTTTGTACAAGTCTGTTTTACTCATTTTTTTATTTTGTACTAACTGTTTTACTCATTATTTTAGTTTGTAGATCACAAGAATGAAAGAAGAAATGTGAACCAAACTCAAACTCTACTGTCAAAGAAGTCATGTGTAAGTAACCACACTCAAACTCTACTGTCATGGAAGTCATGTCTAAGTAACCTGGTAGCGAACACGTAAGATAATAAAGTAGGATAATAAATTAGAAAAGTAAGGCTGATTCAATAAGGATCACGTGATCACTAACGGACTGCGATATTTGTATGCAGACGAAGTGCTCCAGCAAACTGGAAAAAAGAGATCACTCCTACCCACTTCCGCTCTAATTCAGCACATCGGCCTTAATATGATCTGGAATTTCATTTCTCTATTAGCACTAACAATATGAAGGGGTGGGTGGGTGGCTGATACCAATATATATATATGCTTTTGCTTGATAGTCAGGCATTGTTTGTCCACCTGGTTACAAAATGTTCCCCCTTTTATATGGAATGCCTATCCTTTTTCTAATTTGTTCTAAATTTACACCATCCATAAAAGGTTCTTCTCTGATAATGACATAGTTATCCTTTTGTTTGTTTGCCCACCAAGTTTCAAAATGTTTCCCGATCATATGGGATGTCCATCCTTTGTTACGTAGTTCTTTTGTTGCAAATAAACACCAGTACCATACAGAGGGTCTTATTTCACTCTTGCCTTATCATAATATTTCAGGTGAAGAACTCTACATGTGATTGACTCATAACAACTCTCGATTCCTGCGTAGATATGGTATTAAACATAAGACAAAAAGCGCTGACTTGCAAAACAAAATCACTAGCAAAAAACGATTATAGGATTCGTGCTTTTAAATAATGCATTAATTCAAGATGAATTATTACAACGAATATTCAAACAAGAATCGGTATTTTTACAAATACATGCATTACAGTTGAAAAGAGTACATATAATAAGATTTCAATACAACAACAACAAAATTTTATTTCCAAAAGATCAAAACTGTACTATGTGCGTTGTTTCGAGCGTGTTTGAAATGTTTCATAATTGTTATACATGCATTACTATATATATATATATATATATATATATATATATATATATATATATATATATATATATATATATATATATTGAAGGTAGTGGTCGATTAGTTACGATACTATTTGAAGGAGACAAAACTGACTAGTATACTTAACTACCTACACCTACCTGTATACATGTCTGCCTGTCTACCGTCCCGTATACCCTCAAGCAGTATTGCCTCACATTGCATCAGTACCACAATACATGACACTATAGCAAAATAAACTGGTGTGCAAATTTATTGTGAATGCCACCTGGCGAATATGCCGGCAAAGGGGGAGGGGGGGGGGGTATGGGTAAGGGTCAAAAGGGGTAATATATGTAAATATAAGTATTTTCGGGTTAGCTCAGTGAGTTTATTTTGTTCTTTATTTGTGTCCAATTCTCATTGTAGAATAACAACACGAGATTTGTGTGTCTGTTATTGTGAATGTATGTTTTTAGTACATTGATAACTATGATGCCGATAAATGGGAGTTAAGTACTTTTCTCAAGGCCACGCCAAAGCAAACAATTTAGACTGACCTCGGCGGGTACCGAACCCGCTACCCTTGGTGTACGACTCCGATGATATATCAGCTAATATCCGTTAATTGACATCAATCATAATGCAATGAACGCTGCAGTTTTCAGTATTGGCAAATGTTGGAACTTGGTACAGGAATAATGTTAGGAACATGGATAATGGTGGAACTTGGTACGGGATGAATGGTGGAACATGCATGGTACACACATTAACAGTGGAACTTTTGATAGGGTAAATTACAGATAAAGAGAAAATCAGTAAACACAATTAGAAGGTTTCGTTTAGAACGGATATTCACAGGCAATTAAAAGTGTGAGTAAGGACATTGTAAGTGTATGGATATATTAAAATAAAAAAGGAGAGCATTTTTACAAAATATAAAATTACAAAATGGAATGCATTCTTGGGCATGAGATATCCACCTTTTTCATCCTTCATCATATTAGCATTATTGGCCATAAAATATACATCTTGTCCATCCTTCATCAAATTAGTTGTTGTAAGGTTTAAATGCTTGGTGTCAGGATGTGACTAGGTGGGACATCACGCTACATGTCTGCGGAATGATGCCCCGTAGCTAGACATTACCATAAACTGTCTCACTGCATGCTAAATAATTGTTAAAGCTACGCTTAAAAAAATCGTAACTAAATAAACAAAAAAGTTAAATTTTAACGCCATTTTTCAGCATACAACAGTCTATACTTGGCGGCCAGTATTAATGGTGAAGGAAGAACCCTGACCCCACCCCACCCCGAAAGAACCACCGAACCACGAGAAGTTACTGGCAAGCTTTCTCGCATAACCACATTAGCCGAATCTGAGACTCGAACCCACGGAGACAGAGGTGAGATACCAGTGATTCGTAGTGGAGAGCGTTTTCGACCACTCGGACCCCTCATCAAATTAGTATTATTGGGTATGAAAAATACTTCTTTTTCGTCCCTCAACACAATATTATTAAAAGATTTAATGCCAGTTACCTGTCCATGTTCTTACGCCATTATTGAAGTCATGCTTAGAGATAGTTTTTATACAAAGGACACACATGCGTCTCAAAATGAAACACAATATAAATACAATTTTTATCCTAAAAAGTTATATATTTTTTAATACTTTTATTGACTATTTATTTTTAACTGTTTAGCGTCGATCAACTAGCTACATGTACACTTATAGCTACATGTACACTTAAAGTCATAAGTCACATGTACTCTTAAAGCCATGCTTTGAAAAAAAGAAACAGCATTGAATTTTTTTAGAAAAGCAATAGGGAACTAAACTAAAAGAACAAGAAATTGGTTTGGTTTGGGCATGCTCAGTTATAAATATCTACATGACACAACAATAAAGATAATATACACATGTTAATTTAATTTGGAAGATGTCACAATGACGCCCTGGTCAATTATTTGTACATTTTAAACTTTAAAAAGTAGTTTGAATCTTATACTATTTCATTTTTTTCGAAGTCTGACATTCATTAGAAACCAATTTTTGAAATAAAAAAGTAAAAAAATAAATTGCTTTCGTTTTAGATGTATTCTTACCTTTTCGTCTACCCTGTTTTTCAGTCTCCCCTCTTTCCACCGTACCCAACGAGGAACTAGACGATGACGAAGCCGACGATTTTGACGACTCAGAATCAATGGGGGATGATGAAGATTGTCGATGAGAAGTAGAGTCCGAGGACGGTTCTAGCGTGCAATAACTGTATGACGTCATATTGGGAGTATGTACATAGGGTATATTGCCAACATCAGGGGTACAGTTGGATTGCACTTCCCCGTAACTTTGTACATCTTGCTCGTAGTACTGGCTCACAAAACTTCGTTGACCATTAGCCATTGTGGTATACCTAGTACCATCGGTCAGTTAGCCGTTAACATTAGGCCTTTATCTCCAACTTGACCTGACTAGATGTTCTAGTAGTTAATACCGCTAGTGCGTGTCCAGCGAATGTGTGAAATCCAAAATGTGTGTGGAACAATCTAAATTTCCGCGTTATAAGCGCAATCTATGCTTCCGTGGTAACGACCATTGCGATAGTTCCACTGATGATTTTGTTAACTTTCCACTAGCACTTTCTAGCTGGAACTGACCACTCAATGGTCATCATTTCTACAAAATCCGAAGGTCGTGATGTAATGACCCAAGGCTAAACCACAGAGGATTGACCACTTAGCTGTAGGGGTGTGCGGCTAGTAGAACGGAGTAA